>JAJIYU010013896.1:0-13669 GCA_030144865.1 Tinospora cordifolia
TATATATATATATATATATATATATATATATATATATATATATATATATATATATATATATTAATTAAAAGGATTACATGCCGGATGAGGAGTTCGGCCATCAAGCAAAAAGATTACATGGAGCATAACATATTCCCCCCTTTACAAAGCCATTCCCCTAGAGTATAACTAAGCCCTAATTTAGTAACACTAATCCAGGTAGCAAACAACATATTAGATCTTTTCCATAACATTCGTTTCGTTCTCTTCTTTTCTACAAAAATTTTGTTATTCCTTTCTTCCCATATGGAATACCAGACAGCTGCCACCAAGGAGACTTAGAAGATAATCGAAGAGTGCACCTCAACGGCTAATAGATCATTGATAGATTTATCGATACCATTGCATGTATTTTGCATCATAACCATCAACAGGATTTTCAATCCTTGGACCAGTAACAACAAGTTCATGTCGACGACCCCATATCTCAATGTACCTTCGATGGTATGTAGTCCAATTTGTTGAGAAAGACTCACATAATTCAATCTCATGAAGAGATCGTTTTGTGTCACACTAGTTAGGGATAAACTATCTCATACCAAATTGTCAAAGGACTCGGTCAAGAAAGTACCATTCCACAATATGGAAGCAAATAAGTGGTACTTTAATACACCAAACCATATGATCTTGCCGATAAGATAACGAAATTATGCTAAGAATATCATCAACCTCATATGTTTCTCATATTATCTAAATATTAAAAAAAAAAAAATGAAACCATTAGTTGATTATAAATCATCTAAATCAAGAGTAAGTAGTTTAACATGTAATATACCATTACCTGCTTTGCAAGCTGAACATCAAGTGCCTCTCAATAAGATGGCAACATGTGTGTTGAAACTTCCGTCACTACAAATGTATCTTTCCACCTACATAATCAATTAGTTTATATTAGTAAAGTAGTAAAATTTATTTAAAACAAACAAGAACAATAATATTACCTCATCCCTAACGGTCCTTCTGGAAGTATTACTTGGTCAATAGAACTATATCATTAAATTCAAACTTCATTCGTCGAATTGGCATAATGTGGGGAAATCTATTTTATACCCACCACGGTAATAAGATCAGTGGTCCTAATATCTCATTTGGATTCTTATGTGTTACATAATATAACTCTCGCTATAACTATGCTAAACATGCACTATTCCCCAACTATACTTTCCAGTTGTCCTAAAGTCTGCTAATTGTGAGAGAAACATGAGACCAAATTATTTGATTGTCTGAAAAAAAGGACCCTTCTATCAACTATAAAATATAAGATTGGGCATATCTATTCACCACAACCTCGTTAAAGTCTGGAAGTGGATAAAAGTCATCATTAGGGTCATCCAGGTCATGTAGAATCAACTCATTATCAGTAGGACCTAATCAAATAACTTTTTTTTACCAAGGCACTCGTTTTCAACTTTCCACCTTTCAGTTGTTGTTGCGTTAGCCTGAAACCTAACAACTCATCACAAAGTGTAGCCCAATCATGATAAGTGTACCATGTTACTGGTAGTCCATTAACTGGAAGTCCCAATTGGATTGCAACATCTTGTAATGTAATGGTACACTCTCCATGTGGGAGATAGAAAGTATATGTCTCTAGTCACCACCTTTCAACTAAGGTTATAATTAACTGTCAATCAAGAGTTATAAACCTTATTTGAGTCATTCCATAGAAGTCTGATTATTGTAAAGGTTCGATGAGCATGCTATTTATAGGCATCTAACGATGTAGGATTGCATCACAACGCCTAGCACGAATATGGTGTCCATGTTGCTTAAGAACATAATGATATATTAGAGTTTGATATAAAAAACCACTTGTCCATGCGTGAGTGGGAAAATGAGGGAAATAGGGGAAGGCGCAAGAATCAACACGGGGAATCGCAGCTGCTGGGAAAATGAGCGAAGCAATGGAAGGCAAAGCAAGTAGGGGAAGGCCTTCCGATGAAGCATGAGTAGGAAGATGAAGATGATCGTGATCGATGCAGGGAAGACAATGAACATCAGGCCTATTTAGAAAAAGCAAAAAAGTATGGACATCGAACCTCTAATATACCATTATGTTCTTAAACAACATGGACACCATATCCATGTCAGGCGTCGGGATACAACTCTACATCGTCAAATGCCTATCCATAGCATACTCATTGAACCTTTACAACAATCAAGTTTCTATAGAGTGGCTCAAATAAGGTTTATAACTCTTGATTGACGATTAATTACAGCCTTAGTTGAAAGGTGGAGGCCAGAGACACATATTTTCATCTCCCACGTGGAGAGTGTACCATTCTATTACAAAATATTGCAATCCAATTGGGACTTCTAGTTGATAGACTACAAGTAACATGGTACACTCATCATGATTGGGCTACACTTTGTGATGAGTCGTTAGGTTTTAGGCCAACGCGACAACAAATGAAAGGTGGAAAGTTGAAACTGAGTGTCTTGGCAGAAAGAGTTATTCGACTAGGTCTTACTGATAATGAGTTGACTGTACATAATCCGGATGGCCCTAATGACAACTTTTATCTACTTGCAGACTTTGACAAGGTTGTGGTGAACAGATATGTTTGATCTTATATTTTACAGTTGACAGGAAGGTCCCTATTTTCAGACAAGTCAAATAATTTGGCCTACCTAATGTTTCTCCCACTATTAGCAGACTTCAAGATAGTTGGAAAGTATAATTGGGGGAGAGTGCATGTTTAGCATGATTATACCGAGAGTTATATCATGCAGCACATAGGGATTCACATGAGATATTGGGGCCACTGATCTTATTACAGTGGTGAGCATGGAATAGATTTCCCCGCATCACGCCAAGTCGATGAATGAAGTTTGAATTTAAAGATTTAGTGTCTATTGACCAAGTAATACTTCCAAAAGGACCGTTTGGGATGCGGTAATATTGTTATTCTTGTTTGTTTTAAATAAATTTTATTGATTTACTAATATAAATTAATTTATTATTTAAGTGAAAAAATACATTTCCCGTGACGGAAGTTTCAACACACGTGTTGCCATCTTATCGATAGGCACTTGATATTCAGCTTCCGGAGCAGGTAATCGTATATTATGTATTAAACTACTTACTCTTGAATTAGATGGTTTATAATCGACTAATGGTTTCCTTTTTTTTATGTTTAGATAATATGAGAACCATATGAGGTTGATGACATTTTTAACATAATGTCATTATCTTATTGGCAAGATCATATGGTTTCGCGTAGTAAAGTACCACTTATTTGCTTCCATATCGTGCAATGGTACTTTCTTGACCGAGTCCTTCGACAATTCAGTATGAGACAGTCAATCCCTAACTAATGTGACACAGAACGGTCTCTTCATGAGATTACATCACGTGCATCTTCCTCAACAAATTAGGCTACATATTATCAGAGGTACATTAAGAAATGGGATCGTCAACATAAACTTGTCGTTTCTGGTCCAAGGATTGAAAATCCTACTAATGGTTATAATGCAGAATACATGAGATGGTATCAACAAATCACTTGACGATCTATTAGCCGTCGAGGTGCACTCTTCGATTATCATGTAAGTCTCCTTGTGTAGAACTATTACTTTTGTTTTACTCACTTTCTTTTTCATATGTGCATAGTGATTAATAATTGTTTACTCTTAATTTTAGATAATTGGTATGGAACAAATATATCATCATGTGATGCCTTATGAGGATCTATTCGTACGATCTACGTGCTCTAACTTGATGAAGGCAGTGCACTTAGATCATCGAATTCATGGAGTGGTCCATAACACGGTACCTGACCCTTTTACACCACTAGACCAATACAAATTTTGATGATTATCATCGTTTTACCTGTTCTTGATATACCCTACATACCTCATGTCTAAGAAGCAGATATTTAAGAAGATCGTGGTAATAATGAAGATATTGATGTTCATGGTCATGGACAGGTATGTGCACATCCACGACAAGGATGAGGACAAAGACAAGGTGAAGGACAAAGACGGGGACAAGGGCCTGCCGAATATGAGGTTAATGTTAATGTTAAAGTTGATGAGTCATTGCCTTCACATCCCTTAGAAGAAACTAATGAGCAAACCCATGACGAGCAAGTGGCTTAAGATCCATCAGAAGCCATTAATGAACGTCTAGAATTACAAGTCTTTCGTCGATGTCCACATCAAAGAAAATTGTATACACGGTGTCGATCATAACACATGACTATCTTGTTTTGTATTTAAAGCAATTTTTGTATTAAAAACATAGTAGTTGTTATTAATGAAGATAATTTCAATATTATAGAGTTTTTTTATTATAACATGATATAATAAAGGATCAAATGAACATATACCCATGATTGCTCGTGTAAATATAATTATGTGACAAATGTTTCATTAGCACCCACTATTTTCATTCAATGTATGCATATTACTCTTTTACATCATTGAATTGCCTCCAAAGATATCTTCTGATACTGATACATTAGAAATAAATTAAAAACTAAAATCCAAGTGAGGTAGGCAAATTGTGACCCGGTCATTGAAAAATTATTTCGTTGATTTCAGGAGGTCATGTCAGTGAATTACAATGTGTTGGAACTAGTCTCACTAAAAAACCCCTCCTGGATTAGCCCTGGTGATAGAAAACAGGTTTCCAATTTCTTAATTTTTAATTGAAAACTAGAATTCAAGGGAGGTAGGCAACTTGCGACCCGGGTATCGAAAATTTTTTCCGTCGCTTTCGAAAATTCATGTTGGGATATTAGAACATGCTGGAACTTGTTTTGCTAAAAAACTCCTCTCAGATTGGCCCCAGTGATCGTAAACGTTTTTTAGATTGTTACAAGTAACAAAAAAATTTTAAAAAAAATTGATGTTTGGTAATTTTTTAAACATGCCGCCCATAAAACAAACAAAAAAGTTTTACTTAGTAATTTTTTAATAAAACAAAATAAAAAAAATATAACTTTTTAAGAATGCCACTTAAAACCAAAACTAAAAAAATAAATAAATTTTTAAGCATGTTGCTCATTTAATGTACAACATGCTTAAAACCAAAAGAAAAAAAAATTAACTTTTTAAGCATGCTGCCCATTCAATGGGCAACATGCTTAAAACCTTTCACCAGCGCCCATCTAGACAACTTCTTGCCAGTTAGGCACTGATATGGCGCCCAATTGGCAATGAGTAGCCCAAATAGGGATATAGAGTTTTAAGGTGCCTGAAAAGAGATATACAAAAAAAAAAATAAAGCCTATTTTGGTCTTTTTTTTTCCAAGGTTTTGAAACTTAAACAACTGAAATATAAAAAATATTTGGGAGGGGGAGTTTCTTTATGTAAAACCTCAAAGAATGACAACAAAATCTCTCAAAAGTCATCATAATTGTTAGATGAATAGTGATTTCTTTAAGAAAGGAAAACAAATTGATTTTTAAGATAAAAAAATAGTTTTGAGATTTATAGATAACTAATCACTTAAGAGATATTTTTAGAAAAGTACTAATTAGTGCTGAACATTTTAAATAACTACAAAAGAGCCTCAGTTCCTAGAGGCAAAAATGGGTCAAGTCGGGTCGGGTGACAAGGCTCAAACTTACCCAACCCGACTTAGTTGGGTGGCATCAAAGACACTCGATGCCACCCGACCTCTCATTTTTGAGGGGCCAACCCGACCGACCCGACTTTGGGTCAGGTCGGGTCAGATTAGTCGGGTTGGGTAAAGAAGAAAAAAAAATCATTCAGTCCAAAATACCATTCAGAAAAAAAAAAAAAAAAAAAAAAAAAAAAAAGAAGACAACGATCGAAGGAAGAACTGAGATCAAAGAAGACGAAGATGAAGGGGCAAAATTGAGATTCTGAACTGAGAAGGAAGAGAAGTGGAGGAGGATGGGTGACTGTTACGCAATCCAAGCTGCTGCTACTCATGGCTACGATTTGGGGAAGGTGAAGGAAGAGTCGCGTCAAGAAAGAAAAAGGGGTTGCGATGGCTACGATTGCGATTTGGAGAAGATGAAAGAAATCTCGAAGGGTTGCGAATTGCAAGCCTGCGATTTGGGGAAGACGAAAGAAACAAAAGAACAGTCGTGCGCTGCGATTTGGAAGGCCAGTTATAGGCGAAAGAACAAAGAAAAGCAGGGCTTCTAGGTGGAGAAGAAAGTTAAGGCTATGGAAACTTCTGGAGAAGACGAAGAAACTAATAAAAAAAGCTCTCTTTCAGTTTTCTTTTCTTCATTCACGCAATGCAAGAAAGGGTTGAAGGCTTCCAGGCGGGTCGAGTCGAGCCTGACCCGACCTTTAGAGGTTGGACCCGACCCGACCCAATTAATGGTGTATACCCGACCGACCCTACCCTATTTCTGGGGTATACCCGACCCAAAATGGTCGAGTTTGGTTGAGTCGAGTCGGGTTGGTGAGGTGGCTTACACCTCTATTAGCTCCTACCAAAACAAGATAAGCAAACAAATGTGTCAAAAAGCTTTTAACCTCACATTTCTCACAAATTCTTCTTCCTTATTAATCAATCTCATTCATGCCTTAATCAGCAGTTGCTAGCCTACATATCCCTCCACCAAGCACCCATTGGGAAAGGTCATCCTCAAATCTAAATTATTCCTAAGTAATTATTTTTCCTTTTTCAGAGTGCAAACTTATGTTTTATTACGATAAAAGAAGTCCTAGATAAGTATTAAAATAATGGGCCAGTATGTTTCACTAATTTGATCCATTTTTTGGATTCTTCAATCTCTTGACAATATTAAGAAGACAATTTATTGCTTTTAGTTTGGTACCTTACTTTTCAATGCTTACACTCCTCTCAGCTAAAATTCTTATGAACATATAAGTGGAATCCAGATGCCAATTCCCTTCATTTACATAAAATGGTTCACCTACTAAGATATTTTTTGAAGTAAAATTCATCCTTGCCTCTGACACAATGATGTATGGTATTTTTGATGTAGAAGTCATCCTAGCCTCTCACACAATGATGTATGATACGAGTTATCCTTGCATATACTTAAAACACATAAGATCCCAAACCTAAATAATGAAGGAGAGGTAAATTAGATACCTGACAACAAAACGTACAATTTTGTTAGAAATAGATCTATTAAATAAAACTAAACAAGTGATGTACAAGTTTTTACATGTCAACCTAACCCTTTATAAAATGCATTATGGAGTAGAGAAAGTAAACTTAAATAGTCAACCTTATGTAGTTGGAGAAAAGATTGGTTGAGTTGAGTTAAGCTTACTTAAATTATACAATTAGTTTTGCATAATTACCTTCATTACCTTATGTTACAATATTTTTGTCCTTGGATTCCTACGTTCTTATATCAAACACTTTACCACCCTTCTATATAGATTTCAACATAATAATACAAATATCTTAGCTTACTACCAAGCATGTTCCAAAAGGTACATCATGAACAAATAAAAGTAAATAAAAAAAATTACATTTTCCCCTTCCTTGTTATTTTGCATTTGTATCAGTCACTTTAAATTGTATTTTAATTTCAAATTTCTTTTGGTGGCATTGTAATTAAATAGTATTAGTCCTATTATTTCGTGAAAAGTCACGGTTCACCTGCTCATAAACAGTTTTTTAGGAATATTTAGGCCATGTAACAAAACTAATCATCATAATCATACATATCACATGTTCTTTGGGTAATGGCAGTCAAATTTTGCTCCAAATTCCAACAAAACAAAGCAAAATGCAGTTGAATGCACCTGATTTATTCTTTTGTTCCTTTTGCAATAAATTCTCAACAAGAACCTAACAGTGAAAATATCACAAACCCTAGCCCATTCTCCATTAATATGGAATTGGGAATTGTAGTTTTATAACACAAAAGTGGACCATCAGACTCTCTCTCGTTCCCATCATTTCGCCAGTACAAGTACAACACAATTCAAATTGAACAGCAAAAATAAATGACGGCTTCCATATTGAGAAAACACAAACGAACCGTCAATTCAAAAGAGCTTTTATGAAACTTTCGCTGGCTAATTTAACGCAGATAGCTCTAGTGCAACAATCTCAGACTGACAGCCCAGTGTAAAAATACCAAACGCGCTAGATTCGACCCAGTAAACTCTACAAAACAATTATCAGCTAATTTAATTCAGAAATTAGACAAAATATCCAAATAATGATTTTATAATTCACACAAAACATTCAATGGTGCCAACTATCTCCTTCGACTTCAACTTTAAATTCACACTCCAACAATGACTCCAGATAAATCAGCAGACCGCAGTAAGCATTGAAACGACAAAAACAAATACCTGAATTGGTTCCGGTTTCCGATTCGCGAGCAACTCAAGCTTCGAGATTCTGGTTTCCAATAAATCGAACCTCTGCTTCATCTACAATCGCATTCAAAATTCAAACGAAAACTGAGATTCTGGCGAACAAGCACTGAAAGTAAGATCAAAAGATTGCGGTATTACCTCGGAAGTAAGAACGTATCGATCGTTCAGCAGATCTTTCCACACTGTGTACGAAATCGCCGCTCCCGTTGCGGAGAAACCAAACGCAAACCACAGTAAACGAGTTCTCAGCATCTTTCACCGATAATGGAAATGGCACCGACACGCACCGGCAAACGGACCCTTTATAGGCAGAACACAGGGTTATCTCTGTAATTCCGTTGGTTTATTTGCGATCGTGCGTCGATCATTCTTTAGGGATTACACTACATCAGCCGTTGCAGGCAAACACGTTTATGCAAACAGAACTGTGTGGAACCCGGAGATTTTTAAAGTTTGAACTCCTTCGACATTTAAGCTCCACGTGTCGTTCGGACCGAATGGAAGAAAATGCTAAGAAGAAGAATAAACTTAAATAATGAAACCACCTAGTGTCACAGATCCGAAAGTGAGGGCAAACTTTTCACTGGTCACTTGGGGTTGAACTGTGCAAATAATTCAGGGTCTGTTGCCTACAACTTACAGCCACCTGCTGGCCAACACTCGCCAATTCAAGGTTGATAACCTGACAACACTCAAGTAACAGGAATGAGTACCAAGTAACCAAGGCTCAACGTTTGACAATCTAGGTTCTCAGACCTATAATTCGGGGTTTACTGCCTAGCAGTTTTGCTCCTTCCCATGATGCACTAAGGTCTGTCCTCAGTCTCAACAATCTAACATTATTTCCCTCGTTCAATTAGCCATTTCAAGCTTAACCACTTGAGGACGACCAGCAGAACATGGACTTCACTCGTTTGTTGCTCGTAGGAGTTGATTACTCGAAAATCACCTCGCTAAATTGTGGTACACAGTAAGGAATAAACACATAACACAAGGCAATTCAAAGGCACACGAGATTAGGCATAAGGAACTTGCATTCGCTATGTAACTGTTACAAGGTTTACATTCGATTCACCCCTTCGCCCCATGATCAAGGATCATTATATTTATTTACAGCCTACCAAACTAACTATCCAAGTTTTTCACGCACTGACTTGTTTCCATGTTCCCCTGATATTTCTCTAACCAATAGATGTCTTTATTGACTTAGCTCAGCACGCGTTCCATGTTTCCAGTAATTAGCATAGCCCACGCACGTGTTACATGTACTTAATGGTTCCAATAACTATTATAGCCATGCACGTGTCCCACATTGCCTTAACTGAGTCATGTGTTCCAACTGCCTGGAACTGCCTTGGCATGTTCCCATTATGTGCCTTCACTATCAATTCAGTTCACTCGTCCAACAACACCCACAACTGACTCTACGTTTAGTTACTGGCTCACGGTTACGAATTCGTAATTATAGGCCATGTGTTTGCCATATTGGTCATGTGCCTATAGACGATTTGTTCATGCACCCAAGATCTTAGGATGATTGTTCCATGGTTATGTGCTTATAACCCACTGATCATGCGCACCAAATCTTAGGATGACCATTCCACGATTATGTGTTCCTAGCCCACTGATCAGGTGCCTGAAATCTTAGGATGACTGTTCCACGGTCATGTGCAATTCGATAGTTCAGCCACGCCTTATAACCGACCTAATCCCTTGCATTTTGGCCATGCCTTGTAACCGACCTAATCCCTTGCATTTCGGCCACACCTTGTAACCAACTTGATCATGTGCATTTCCAGTCGTCATCTAGCTCGCATTCACTTTGACCATTGATTATAATTGACTTGGATGCCCAACACGGCCAATACCCAGCTCATTTAACTGCATCAGCAGTTAAGCTATACACCCCCATGTTCAAGTGATCCCCATGACCCTCAAGTTGGGGTTGTTCAGTTACCAATTGCCATATCATTGATAACTGCCTCCGTCATGCATCCTGCAATTGTAGGCACTTTGTCTCATGATGCGCCTAGACCCAATTGATAATTGTTTTGCGCACGTTTGAGTCGTGCATTGTTGAACCATCTGCACATGCCTACTAAGACATTGTTCGTCGCCTTAGCCATCTCGATGACCCATCCAAGGTCTATGACCTAGTCGTTGCCCCCTCCCGTACACAATAACCGTTCCTTCTCTATTCTTAGAGACAAGGTTGTGACACCTAGCCACTCTAATTCCCACTTTAATTATATGAAAAAATAGAATTCTTTTTTCATCCTCACTTTCCAAATTACGGTTGTCCTTAAACAAAACAAAAACAAAAGTGAAATCTATGTTTTCTAAAAGCAAGTAATGTTTTTCAGTTTTGTTCTCCTCAAATTATAATTTTTTCTTTATTTGCATAGGATAGTTCACGTGATTTTAATAAAATATTTATAAAAAAATTATACAAAAAGACTAACATGTGTAAATTAGCTAAGTTAGAACACCTCCAATGGAATTAAGAATTGGAGAAAATATAAGTGTCACAAATAATAAACACACATTAAAACAAAAAATAATTCTCGTATGCAACAAGTTATTTTCATAATAAAAATGATGTAGCAAAAGAGGGGAGTCATGGGCATAACCCACTATTTTTAAAAATGCAATAAACAATCAACTAAGACGACACATCAAAAATTTTATTTTTTTTAACTTGAAAAAAAAATTAATTTTTTAAAATAAGAATTGTAATAGTCTCAAAGTAAAAATAAAATAAAAGAATATAATAAATCTAACTTAGTGGTTAGAAGAGTTATTTGTAAAAAGAAAAAAAATAAAGATATATACATGAAAATAATATATATATATATATGCACATATTCGCATTATATATACATTTATATATTGGTTAAAAATAAAATAAAATAATTAATTAATTAAAAATATTATTTAAAATTTATGAATTAGTAAAAGATTTAATAAACTTGATTTTGGTACACAAGACATAAAATAAAATGAGAAATTAGGAAGAAAACGATATAAAATATGCATATTTCGATGTATAAAGGGGTGTAGCATTGTATATATTGTATTTACATGTAAAATTAAGCCCAAATGCACACAAAAATAATAAAAAGTGCCACCCACTCCCTTTTCCACGTCCAAATAAAGATTAGAAGGCAAAGAGGTTGGATTAGGATCAAACATTATAACAATGAGTCATCAACATACCCAAATTCCCTCTTATCCTTATCAAACCAACCTCAATTCCTATCCAATACTAAAAGTGGCGCCTTCCATCTTTTCTCATCCCAAAAGTCAACATTCTTCTCTATTCTCTTCACCCTAGTTAACACAAGAAAAATATTAAAAAAACTTGAGATTTTAGCTTAAGAATCACCATAAATCGATTCTAAAAGGTACTATACAATTCTAAACTCTTAATCTTTATTTTCTTTACTCTTTTTCCCATCTTTTTGAGAGTTAATTTCCCATCAACAAGTCTTGAATCTCTAAAATAGATCAATAAATCAGTCCAAAAAGATCCAAGAAGTCTCCTTCGAAGCATACATCATCAACAAGACTTTCTAGACAGTATTAGTAAGGTATAATGATTATATTCCTTTTTAATGGTCACTTTTTGATTTTCAGCAATTAATCTAATGCTCGAGGAGGTTATAAATCCCTTGAAACATGAAAAGTTGAAGGAAATCATGTCTACATGGGGGAAGGGATCAAATTTGCATGTATACTCATGAAATCAAGGACTATGCGTGTCATATGATGGGTGTAGTAATCAATATGGTAAAATAATTTGAATAATGCAGTATTTGATGAAAAATCAGCAAGCTACGTTGTTGAAAAATCATCAATACAATTGTGCCAGATAATAATTTTAAGACATTATGATAGAACATATAAACATGACATGTATGCATGAATTAACTAGTTCATATGCATGATTAAGGTGTGCTTAAGTGCATTTGCAAGTGATGTGAGGTTTTCATACATTTAGATGTCAAAAATGAGCAAGTTAGGTTGCTAAAAAATGGGGATGTAAGTTACATATAGTGTTAATATTGGAGTATTATTGTTAGTATATTATATTATTACATATATTATTGTAATATATATCTCATACCTTATATTATAATATATCTCATACCCAATATTATATCGTATTTTTCATACCTACATTCTCTACATAAACTCCATGTATCCCATGTATCCATATATCCAAGTATTCAACATGAATGCAATGTATTTCATTTTTTACATGGTATCAGAGCGGGTTTGAGTATCTTGATTCACTCTTAGTTTTTCGGCATTTAGTTGGTTAACAGTCGAATGAAACCATTGGCCGGTTGAAACCATTTGTGATAACTATTGCTCACCATTCTCTATTCTTTGCTCTTCATTTCTCCCGTTGCCACTGCAAACCGCTTGTAATACCCACAAATTCCAGTATTGTAATACTCAGAATTCGAAAAAAAAATTTTAAATTTATTGTTACTATTCAAATATACAGTTACTGTGCATAAATAAGGTCACTATTTTGTCGCCAGATAAAATAACTTTCGGCGGGTTACTGTAGCTACAGAAACAGGTACTGTAGCCACAGTAACAACTATTTACAACTGTGCAATTTCGTCTTTTTTTGCCAAAAAAATCTATATAAACCCCCCCTCATTCTGAAAATTTATTCCAGCAAGAAAAAAAGAATTTCTTTACTTACTCTCTTCTCTTCTCTTGTTCTTTAGCTGTTTTAAACAGCAAATATAGTAGTAGGAAGGGGAAAACCCCAGTTTCTACATAACAGTAGTGAAGATCTACTGTTGGGTGCCTCTTTTAAAGCAATTGGAGGGTATTTCTGATCGAAGCAGGTATAATCACTTTGCTCTAGTCTTTATTTAAGATTGGAGATGTCGTTGTTCATTTCAGTACGCATACGTAGTTTACTATTCATATGTACGGTATTGTTTATACAGTATTGTTCACTGTTACTATTTGGCACTGTTCATATGTACGGTATTGTTCATGGACATCGATTAAATCACATTTTCGAAACGTAGATCCTGAAGATCGTTGGTCAAAGACTCGAAACAAATTGAGATAATACTGCAAGGATTCAGAGGAATACTACTAAGGTGGAAGTGATTACTCTACTCTATAGTATTATTTGAATTTTAATGCTGAATATGTGATGTTTGCATTGTTTGAATATCTAGAATTATACATGGTTATTGATTTAATGATGTGTGAAATATTTACCTTTATTTTTAATTTATTTATGACCGAGAGAGTATGCTCTGTAGTTGCGTCTTGTACGATCTTCTACATCAGAAA
>JAJIYU010013897.1:0-13560 GCA_030144865.1 Tinospora cordifolia
CAGTATAATTGTTGATAGATATTCAACATTAGTTCATCTTCACCTTTAATGCGCAACCAATAGAAACAAAGTTACTTTTAAATAATCTTTTTTAACCTAGTATTAAAAAAATATCCACAACTCTATACCTCATTTTTTATACTCCAGCACTTGTTTTTTTTTTTTTTTTTATGTAAATGTAACTTAAGTTAGATTATATATTTTTAATATATTATTTACAATTTGTATTGTGAAAATAGATCATAACTATTAAATGAATTTATGAAGTATATCTAGGAGTATGTGCCCCCTGCATAGATGCTATAATAAAAGCTAAAAAATAAATATGGTTAAAAAATAAACTTTACATTTACACAACTACCTTATTTTTTAAAAATTATTTTAAGCTACTCTATTTTAAGTTACGTATATATTATTTTATTCAAGTATTACAATGAAAAGAAAAAAAAGGGAAAAATATGTTTCTATATACTATTTTGAAATATATTACTAAAATATTGTGTATTTCAAATTTATATAAGTATTGAGATATTAATTACAAAAATAACAGAGGGTGCAAATCAAAAGAGAGAGCATAAGCAAAGAGATATACGAACAGAAGGCAATGGCATGAAACAATCCAGTTAATAGCAATAGTTCTTTTTTTTTCTTCGTGAGATCTAGTTCTGACATTCCAGCGGGTAACAGTCTAGGGAACAACAATAGTTCTTTTTCTTCACGAGATCTAGTTCTGATCCTTCCTGCATTGTGAGTAGTAGAGTAGAAAAACCAAAAAAAAAAAAAGAAAAAAAAAGAAAAAAATAGTTGTATATTATTCGTATACAAATAATAAACCATATATATATATATATACACAATTAATATCCATATATTATCTGTATATAATACGCATATTACTCATATATAGTTTACTACTACTTGCTCTTGTGAGTAACAATAACACAGAGAGATCAAGAAGAACAATAGAACAACAAGCTTCTTGTACCTTCTTCTTCTTCTTCTTCTGCAGCTTTTGTCTGGGCACCTTCTTCACTGGCGAGCAGCAATAAGAGCACGATCTAGGCGAGCAACAACCAAAGCACAATTTGGCAAGAAGCAACAAAAGCTTTCTTGTAATACACCAACTATGTTCTGTATATATATATGTATGCATATGTCATTTAATTGATCAATTGGTATAGACACATGCATATATATTAATTAGTACCTAAGTATGTGACACTTTATTGGTGCATATACATGTATATATATATTTTTTCATTGATATGCAATTAATTAATTGACATAGAAGTATATAGAGATATGCATTAATTAATATTAGACATATAGAAATGTTGAGTAAATATACTCTTCTCTATTTAAATAAGAAAATAATATTTTGAATAATATACTTAGTATGATATTAATATGAAAAAATATATGTATAAAGTATTAATTAGATGTATTTATGAAAATAATATTTTATTTGGTATGATATTAATATATATAGAAAAATATATGTGTAAAGGAAATGCATTTCTGAATATAATATTTTATTTAGTATGATATTAAGATATGCATATATTATATAGAAGAGTATATGCGTAAAGGAAATGCATTCATGAGTATAGTATTTTATTTAGTATGATATTAAGATATGCATATATTAGTTAGAATACATGAATGATATTAAGATATGCATATATAGAAAATAATAGTCCCGCATTGGAAAAATAGACAAAACTAGTTGAAAAATGACTCTATATAAACCTCTCTACTCTACCCATTTCAAATATAGAAAATGATAGTCTCACATTAGAAAAATAGATAAAACTAGTTGAAAAATGACTCTATATAAACCTCCCTACTCTTCCAATTTCATTCATCCCAAAGAAAGAATCGAAATTCCTCTTGCTCTCTCTTTGCCTCCTTCTTGGCAACCTCAATTCTTGTTTTTCTTTTCTTGAGCTATTCTAAATAACTTGTGAAGTAGTAGCGACGGAGTGCTACACAAGTTAGGAAGCGATCTCAAGGTGAATTTCTTTCATTTCTTTTGATTTAGTATTTTGATTTAAATAATGCTTGCTTGCTTTATTAGTTTAAATTTATTTTTGTCCTTTTTATTAATGCTTTTCAATTATTATACTGCTTATGACCAAGAGAGTATGCTCTGTAGTTACGTCTTGTACGATCTTCTATATCAGAAATCGAACATTAATATGAATGTTATACTGTTGGAGTTATTATTTATCATGCATTATTATGCTGTTGATGACCAAGAGAGTATGCTCTGTAATTGCGTCTTGCACGATTTTCTACATTAGAAATCGAAAGTCAATGTTTTCGTGAATGAGAATGTTATTACCGCTGTAATAATTATTTATTGTTGCTCTTATACACAAAAATAAGATTAAATAAGATTTCAACCATGTACCGGTACGGGAGATTTTCTGTGTTCTATGTAGAATTAGAACTGGCTGTCAATACTGACACTAGAATGGAATGAGTTTTAGGAATGATCCTACTAGAGATGGGTTTGAGTTTCGGAATTGATCTCTCTCCAAAGATCTGGAGCACAGCGGTTATTCCCGTTCGGTCTAAATTACAACTGAAACAATATATTGTTTGAATCGATTTAATCCCTGAAAGTGTTTGATATGCTTGTATTATTTGGTTGAAATAATAAATTAAATAGATGAAATGATTCGTTGGGCTTTTTCGCTCACCCCCTATTTTTCACATTTCAAAAAATTGACTTATCAGCCAACATGGAGAATTATTTGTTCTTTTATTTATTTCATTGTAGGGCATGTGGGCCTAAGCTAAATTATTTTTTTTAGTTTTGAATTTATTTTCGCTATAATTGATCATTGTACTTATAATTTTTCGAATAAATAAATGAAGGATCTTATTTATTATGATGTCATTTTGTACATAGATTAATGTACACAGGAACCCTCATGGATTTGGGTCTAAGAAGAAGAAAATGTAGCACGGGTCCGTCTCCCGGGGGACCCAAGATTATTGATCAAAGAAAATTAGACCGTCAGATGACGTGGATGATGAGACTCAGGAGGCGGGGTGTTACATTTCTTTATCGCCAAGTAGCAACAGGGGCACAATTTGGGCGAACCAAATCACGAATAAGAACAAATTGCAAAACAGATCGACGGCGAAGGTCAATGGAGTAGCAGTGGCGAACAACAGGCAAGGCGAGCGATAGATAGCGGCGATGGCAAGCAAGCGGTTGGAAATAGAGACTAGGGCAAACAGCAGTGAACACAGATAATAAAATTGTAAATATTAAAAAACTGATATAAATGAAAATTGTGAAAAATGAGCAAATACTTTTATAATATTTTTTAAAAACTGACATTTTCTATAATTTTCCAAAAAAAAGGAGAAAATTATTAAAAAAAATCATAAAAAATAACTTAATAATATAATTATATACACCTTTTTTTACTTAATTACGCTTATATCACATATTGTTAATTATTATCAAAAATACTAAAATATATATAATGATGTTCTTTTTTGTTCCTTTTTACTATACGATATGCTCGTGGCTCACCGCTACATTCTTCTTGTGCTTTACCACTCAAACTGCTTATTGATTTGTTCTGTTATCTGTTGCTTTGCTCATTGGATGGGATGGCAAGCTTATTACTACTTGCCAAGTGCGATGTAAGCAACACTGCTTCACATGGATATGACACATTTTCAAGAGTTCAAAATTCTGGATTTGTTTAATCATCGAACGTCACCATAAATCACGCTTCTGGAATTGTTGCCTTCAACTCACAATGACAATTAATCAGAGTGTCTGCAAGATGAGATCAACATCCCGTGCAACGTTCTTACCTTCAAGATTAAACATCCATCGAAACGTGAAGCTGCGGCAAGTAATTCGTGAAAATGAGAGTGAAATGATTTTCATCCGTCTCCATGAACATAGTACTCAAACTCTTGGTGCCTTTGAGCCTATCGAAACTGTAAATAACCTTAACAAGATCAGACTGGAGTGCGCAAGTGTCACACCCTGGCTCCCGATTTCTCTCTCTCTATGGGGCAAGTTGTCAGGGTTGCGTGTGGAGACGGCACGCCCATTGGGTAGGAGATGCCGAACCTGGGTTGTTCACCGAGAGCCAGAGGCCACGTGGTTCCTTCTCATTCTGTCTATCTCATGCTTCCAAGCCTTTCTTTCAAATATGTTTTGAAATCAATTTAAAAAACACATGATATCTTTGGAAATAAGAGTTTATGAACAACTAAAATGGATTAGTAAAATTTCACGGGAAAAACATGAAGCATAACGGCCCAAGTTCAAAACCATCGGAGTTTACAGAAAATGAATCGAAACATTAGAGTTCTAGATAAAATAAAAAAAAACTTCAAATCTGACATTTAACTAAACCAAAAATTTCTTAAATAACCCAAAACTTTAATCACGTTTGAAATGTTTAGTTCGAAAGAAAGGGGCACAAGCTTAGTTCAAATTAAATACGAAAATATTATTTACAAAATACATTTAACAAGTTTTCCAGAGAGGTTTCAGCCAAAAATAGTCAGAGTTGCCTGGAGATGGTCAACTCGTACTGTGTCAACTGTCACCTAAAATAAAAAGTGGGGTGAGCTCGAAAGCCCAGTGGATCATACTAAACATCACTTGTATTATTTAGACCAAAATACATAACATACAAACACTTTTAATATATTAGGACATTTCAAACACTTCATTTGTCATTCTGTCAAAACATAGACCGAGAGAGCCCTGCTCTCGGTGTCCCTGTATGGTCTGAGAACAAATTCAGAGGTAACGCCCAAGGGTCAATTACCTTTCGGGACCACGATCTAAGGAGAGAATTCTGTAGTGATTCTTCGGCCGAAGACACAATTAGCTGTCGCAGTCAGCTCACGTAGGAACACCTAAAGGTTAGTCATTGCCCTAGTACGTGGAGTTTTAAAGTCTTAATTTGATCTTCTTTTGTGTCACATTTCATCTCAAAACATTTACCAAGAACAATCGTACTGACATTCAAGTAATTCAATCATAGCATGAATCATCTCAAGTTATCTAAGCATGTGGTCATCACAAATACAAAACAATCAGCATGTAATCCCAACACTCAATCAATTAATCAAATCAATGGTCATACAAGAAACAATCCTAGCATGCTCCTAAGTACTTATTTTAAAGTAGACAAGCATCATGTTTGGTATTTAAAATCCAAATAATAGTAGTGAGTATAGTAATCACACCCACATTGTATCTCCTTCCCTAGTGCCTTTACTCCTCACCGCATGTGTTTAGATCTTTAATCTATAAGAATTTAATACCAAGATAATGTGAGTCTAAAGCATTCAAAACATGGTCAAAATCCTAGATTTATGTCATTTACATCGGTATTCCACGGTGTACACAAAGCCTAGAACGAGAACAAGATAAAAGACGGGTTACACGATGAAATACCGCAATAATGCTTCACATTACCGTGGTCACCAGAATCGGCGACATGTGTTTAGCACTTCAATACACACACATTAGGCTTAAAATACACATCAAACTAAAGTAAATCTTTATACCTTGGAGATCTACGCTGTTCCTCTTCGTTTCTCGCTAAAACAAAGTCTTACAACCCTCAAATCACTTACATTTCAAAGAAAAACGTGTTTACACTTAGGAAAATGATTCACAATGCTAAGAAATCATGATTTCAAGTGGGTTTCATGATTTTACCTTAGTACAAAACGTTTTGGAGCAACACCTCCACGGATCCTCTTCTTAGTGGAGCTTATTCTTCACGGATCTAAGTTTACAAACCAGTAGAGAGGGGTTTGTGAGAACATAATCCGCTTTAGAACTTAAAAGAAATGTTAAGAAACGTGATTGGAAGGTTTGGTTAGGGTTTAGGAGAGAAAACACCACGTTGCGGCACACAAAACTTAGATCTAGGGTTTTCCACGAACATTGCATATTTATAAAATGTGTGAATTACCATGGTCATTCAAGAATTACTGCGGTAATTATAGAATTATCGCAATCAGTGACCGCGATAACCAAGACAACGCATTTTTTTTTTCGTTTCTGGGTTTGTTTGGGATTACCACGGTAACCAGTGAAATTTTGGCTTTTTGCGTCTTTATTTTGTCATTTCTCGTGCTTTTCGAATTTATATCATTTTTATATTTATTTGGACTTATTCTACATGTTTTTTTGAGTATCTTATTATTTTCTTATTTATTAATCAATTATTTTATTTTTACTATTCACCAGTGACGCGGAGGTTTTATAGACCTTTGGGGCATTACAAAATGTGATTTCCAGAACTTGGATTTGTTGAAGGATGTGGATTTAGGAGTCTCTGGTGCTGAAGAAGAATCCTACCTATGAGAGATCGAGATCAGGGCACATGTGTGAGACGTTTATTTCGAGATGAGCAGTGCGCGTGAACCCAAACTCATCGAAGGGGATTATAGATTGATCATTGGATTAGATCTTAGAGAAGTGGATCTTGACGCGACAAATTGAGATGGAAACAATGATGTGGAGAAGAAAGAAGATTTGAGAAAACTGAAATGAGATCGCCATGGCTACTACAAACTTGAATTGCAGATTTGAGTCATCAATGAATTGCAGACCGGACCTGAATTGAAGATTTGAGAAAATGATGGAACAGAGAAACTACAAATCCTTGAAAAACGATGGTGGTGGTTGTAACGGTGGTGGCAATACCGGAGAAGCTACTGGTAGTGATGGTGTTCTTTTTCTTCTGATTTCATCGCCAAATCTACAACTGCACTGTATACCAATGAATAACAATCCCTTACTAGATCTCAATCCCTTACCAGCACCGTTACAATACCAATGTTTTTTCAACGTTTTATACTAGTTGCATACCATAAACAAGTGTTTTTTCATCATTGTATACCAACTATATACTATGTACTAATGTTTTTCTAGCACTGTATACCAATTGTATACTATTATAGCAATTGTATACCAATGTTATATTATTGTTAATAAACTAAATGTTATACTAATATTATACCGACTATATACCAACTTTTAATATGGTAGTAGTTGTAAATCAATAGTTTTTACAACATTGTATACTGATATTATACCGCCAATTGTATGCCAATATTATACTATTTTTTATAAGCTAAATGTTATACCAATATTATACTGATTGTATACCAAATTTTGGTATACTAATAGCTGTTAATTGATGGTTTTCATAACACTTTATATTAATATTATACTAACTGTATATCAATATTATACCATTATTAATAAGTTAAATATTAAAGTAATGCTATACTGATTGTATATTAATATTATATTAATACTTGTTAATCAATGGTTTATGATATTTTTGATGATATTTTTGATATTAAGTTTCAAGTATATGTATAAAAATAAAAATATGAGACATATATATATATATGTATGTATGTATGTATGTATGTATGTATGTATGTATGTATGTATGTATGTATGTATGTATGTATTTTTCTCAAAAAGAAAAGGGAAAAACACATTTCTGTACAAAAAAAAAAAGAAATATTTATAAAAATATCGTTATTTTCGTTTATATACAGAAACGAGAAACTTAATAGCAAAAATACCCAGAAACATTTTTAAAACGAATTCTCATAAAAACGGTAATCTCGACTTTTTAAAAAAAATGGCGCGATCAGCAATCAAAAGAGAATAATCACCAATTCACAAGAAGTGCACGATCGTCTGTAAAAGGAAATAAACTCAATCATCAAAATAAGGAAGTAATAATCAAAAAGTTAAATTCGTCTATGATTTTTTTTTTTTGTGATAGAGAAGAACGATTCTGCTGTTCTTTTTTGTTGTTTGTAAATTTTGCGTAGATCAATAAGACACTATTATACAGTTAATCAATTGTATATAGAGATTTGTGAATCAATTGTCAACGCAACTAGAGGATTTTTATATGAATCAACTTTTACTACTTTTAAAAGGACGGACCGATTTCTTTTACCAAGAGTTAAAAACTATTTCTTAATTTATTTAAAACAAATAAAGTTTCTTCAATCTTCACATCACTTGCGGTATGTAGATGCAGAATGCTATTTCCGTTGCCACTAGTTCATTTATTTATTCATTTTCATTTTTTATACGAATCAACTTTTATTAATTTTAAAAGGATGGACCGATTTCTTTTACCAAGAGTTGAAAACTGTTTTTTAATTTATTTAAAACAAATAAAGTTTCTTCAATCTTCAAATCTCCTAGGATATGCGGATGCAGAAAGTTATTTCTGCTGTAATTAGTTTATATATTTATTTTTTAATATTTATTTTTTGGCTCTCTATATTGGTATCAAATGTGTATAACTTCTGTATACATTTTGGATATTAGCATTTGTGGATAGGATATGTTATTGGATTTCATAAAACTGGTATAAAGAGTATATAACTTCTGTATACAATTAGGATATTAACATTGGTTAATGAGATATGTCGCAGAATCTCAAAAATTAGTATATAGTGTGTATACAGAGTGTATCACTTCTACATACATTTAGGATATTAACATTGGTTACTGAGATATGAATTAAAAATATTAGTCTACAGTGTGTATAACTTCTGTATACAGTTAGAATATTTAATATTGTGGTGGAATATGTTGTAGGATTTTAAAAATTGGTATTCAAAGTGAATAACTTCTATATACAGTTAGTATATTAACATTGGTTAATGAGATATGTTGCAGAATCTCAAAAATTTGTATACAAAGTGTATAGCTTTTGTATACATTTAAGATATTAGCATTGGTTAATGAGATATGGATTAAAAATATTAGTATACAGTATGTGTAACTTCTGTATACAGTTAGGATATTAGCATTGGTTAATGAGATATAGATTAAAAACATTGGTATACAATGTGTATAACTTCTATATACAGTTAGGATATTAGCATTTGTGAATAGAATATGTTACATAATTTAAAAAAAAAACTAGTATACAGAGTCAATAACTTATATACAATCTCTAAAAATTTCAAATATAATTTCTAAAAATGGTATACAATGAGATACAACCTCTGAAAAAGATAAATAGTATACCAAAGCTTTCATAGTTGTTGAAAAAGTTATTGAAAAAATTATTGGTATAGGGATGAACTGAAATTATTTTTCATTTATAAAAAGAGATAATATTATTTCAAATTAAATAAATCTATTTATTTGTCTAGATAATTGTTTTCATTAACAAATTAACTAATTAAACTCATATTTTAATTGAACCCCAACAGTTATAGTTAGGATATTAACATTGTGATGGAATATGTTGTAGGATTTTAAAAATTGGTATACAGAGTGAATAACTTTTGTATACAGTTAGGATATTAATATTGGTTAATGAGATATAGATTAAAAACATTGATATACAGTGTGTATAACTTTTGTGTACAATTAGGATATTAGCATTGATTAATGAGATATAGATTAAAAATATTGGTATACAATGTGTATAACTTTTGCAGATAGTTAAGATATTAGCATTTGCGAATAGAATATATTGCAAAATTTAAAAAACTGGTATACAGAGTCAATAACTTATGTATACAATCTCTAAAAATCTCAAATATAATCTCTAAAAATGGTATACAATGAGATACAACTTCTAAAAAAAAGTTAAATGGTATACCAAAGCTTCCATCGTTGGTATAGAGTGCTGAAAAAGTTATTGAGAAAATTATTGGGATAGGGGTGGACTGAAATTATTTTTTCATTTTTAAAAAGAGATAATACTATTTCAAATCAAATCAATCTATTTATCTGTCGAGATAATTTTTTTCATTAACAAATTAACTAATTAAAATCATATTTTAATTGAACCCTAACAGTTACAGTTAGGATATTAGCATTATTGTGGTAGAATATGGTGTAGCATTTTAAAAACTAATATACTTAGTGAATAACTTCTGTATACAGTTAGGATATTAGTATTGGTTAATGAGATATGGATTAAAAACATTGGTATACAGTGTGTACAACTTCTGTACGTAGTTAGAATATTAGTATTGATTAATGAGATATGGATTAAAAATATTGATATACAGTGTATATAACTTTTGTATACAGTTAGGATATTAGCATTTGTGAATAGAATATGTCGCAAAATTTCAAAAATTGGTATGTAGAGTGAATAACTTATGTATACAATCTCTAAAAATCTCAAATATAATATCTAAAAATGGTATGCAATGAGATACAACCTTTTAAAAAATTTTAAATGGTATACCAAAATGTCCGCAGTTGGTATAGAGTGCAGAAAAAATTATTGCAAAAATAATTAGTATAGGGGTGGAGTGAAATAATTTTTCATTTATAAAAATACATAATACTATTTCAAATTCAATCAATTTATTTATCTATCTAGATAATTTTTTTCATTAACAAATTAACTAATTAAACTCATATTTTAATTGAACCCCAACAGTTACAGTTAGGATATTAGCATTGTGATGGAATATGTTGCAGATTTTTAAAAACTGGTATACAAAGTGAGCAATTTCTGTATATAGGTAGGATATTAATATTGGCTAATGAGATATAAATTAAAAACATTAGTATACAATGTGTATAACTTTTGTATATAGTTAGGATACTAGCATTGGTTAATGAGATATGGATTAAAAGTATTGGTAAATAGTATGTATAACTTATGTATACAATTAGGATATTAGCATTGATTAATGAGATTTAGATTGAAAACATTAGTATACAGTGTGCATAACTTTTGTATACAGTTAGGATATTAACATTTGTGAATAGAATATGTTGTAGTGGTATACATAGTGAATAACTTATGTATACAATATCTAAAAATGGTATACAATGGGATACAACCTCTAAAAAAGAGTTTAAATGATATACCAAAACTTCCACAGTTGGTATAGAGTGTTGAAAAAATTATTGATATAGGGGTGGACTAAAATTAATTTTCATTTATAAAAAGTGATAATACTATTTCAAATTAAATCAATCTATTTATTTGTCTAGATAATTTTTTAATTTACAAATTAACTAATTAAACTCATATTTTAATTGAACCTAAACAAAAAATTTCTAGAAGAACCTAACTGGCTTGTAAAGCTTATCAATTTGTCAAAGGCAATAATGGAAAACGTTTCGTTTCAGCAACAATTTTCCCACAATCGCATCAATCATCGAGCATTGAAATTCTATCGGCGTATAATGACGTCAAAGCGCGGTGGCGGGTTGAGCGCTCTATATGACTAGTGGCGGGTTACATGAGAAAAGGGGACAACCTCTTTTTCCCTTAAGCTTAGTTGTCAAGAATCTTACTCAACAGAGGAATTAACTCTCTTCATAAAGAATTGGGCAACAATCAATCACTTAATACATATCATCTGCCATGTATATATATCTGTATCAATAGATAAATAAACAAATTCTTCAAAATACAAAAAAAAAGGAAGAAGAAGAAGAACGTACTCCAATAGACAAATGCCCATGATCAAGAATAGATCATTGAACCAAAAAATAACATATAAAGATCAAATGAAACAATGAATTATAAGAGGTCGAGTATTTTTCTTTGGGAACCCAGTTATATTGGAAGCTCTAGATCATTCTCCAAAGGAGTTAAATTCAAATCCAAACACAAAACCCTGCTGGTTGATTTCTTTATTGCTGGAACTTGTTGATGATGGCTAGAAGAAGAAGAAGAACTAGTAGTAGTAGGACTTGTTGAAAGAAGTTGTTGATGATGATGATAAAAAACTTCTGTATACAATTATGATATTAGCATTGGTTAATCAAATATAGATTAAAAACATTGATATACAGTGTATATAACTTTTATATATAGTTAGAATATTAACATTTGTGGATGAAATATATTGTAAGATTTCAAAAATTGGTATACAAAGTAAATAACTTATATATACAATCTCTCAAAATCTCAAATATTATCTCTAAAAATGGTATACGATGGGATACAACCTCTAAAAAAATTAAAATGGTATACCAAAGCTTCCACGATTGGTATAGAGTGCTGAAAAATTATTGGTATGTGGTATACCGATTTTTACTGTTTATCTTCTTCTTCAAACCCTCACTGCTCATCTTTTTCTTCATTTCTATGATTCCAGTTGAATCTGAAGGGATATTCATGCTGAAACAGAAAGGGAAGCAGGAGATGGCGAGCAGCTGGCAACAACAGAGGAAGCAAAAACCCTCGTTTGCAATAACAGAGCTCGTGGTCTGTTAGTGGTTCTGCCATTGCAAAACACTTAGGTTTGCTCGTTGTCTCTATGCCGATTTGCTGTACTTAGATCTAGATGGCTGTTGAAACATGAATAGCAACTTAAATCTAAATGGTTGGCAACAACAGAGGAAGCAAAAACCCTCGTTTGCAATAACAGAGCTCGTGGTCTGTTAGTGGTTCTGCCATTGCAAAACACTTAGGTTTGCTCGTTGTCTCTATGCCGATTTGCTGTACTTAGATCTGGATGGCTGTTGAAACATGAATAACAACTTAAATCTAAATGGTTGGCAACAACAGAAGAACCAAAAACCCTCGTTTGCAATAACAGAGCTCGTGGTCTGTTAGTGGTTCTGCCATTGCAAAGCACTTAGGTTTGCTCGTTGTCTCTATGCCGATTTGCTGTACTTAGATCTGGATGGCTGTTGAAACATGAATAACAACTTAAATCTAAATGGTTGGCAACAACAGAGGAAGCAAAAACCCTCGTTTGCAATAACAGAGCTCGTGGTCTGTTAGTGGTTCTGCCATTGCAAAGCACTTAGGTTTGCTCGTTGTCTCTATGCCGATCTGCTATACTTAGATCTAGATGGCTGTTGAAACATGAATAGCAACGAAAAAGAAGGAATAATCTGAGTACTACAATTTAGGGCTCGAAATAGAAAGAAGTTGATTTGAAATTGAAACGCATATAATATAGTGTTTTTTGCACAACTTATATATATAGTTCAATATTTTTAATATTATATATTAATATATAATATACATATAATGTATTCAAAAATTTATATATTTTTATATTATTAAGTTAAAAATATAACATTTTTGTGTAATTTCCTCACCAGGTGTAAAGTGGGCCACCTGGTCCACCACCTGGTCCACCATGTTTTGAGTGTTTTTGTGTACCTCTGGTTTCATTCTGCGCATCTGATCTCACATGGTATCAGAGCCATCGTTTCGTTCTGTTAATCCTATGGTATGTATGTATTTTGTTTTGATTAATGATATTTTCTGAAATATTTTTCAGCTTATCTGTTCTTCTTATTATTGTCTATCTCATGGAGCAGTTGAATGTTCACATCTTCAACCTTTCCAATTATCTTTCCGTTTCTTACTACATCCTCATCTTCATCCTCCTTTGTTTATACATCATTGCAAAGTGTTTTGGTGTTAGAGGATCTCAGTAATCAGTAAGGTTGTTTCCCCAGTCACAGAAGTGTGTGCCGCTTTAGCCGAGGGTAGGCGCCATAGGCCAGTGCTCATGATATGGCATCCATCTTTACTGATACCGTTCCTCCTCAAGCAT
>JAJIYU010013898.1:0-13576 GCA_030144865.1 Tinospora cordifolia
ATTCTTGCATCACAAGCAAGGCAAGTTTTCTATTCTAGAGAAAATGAAACATCTAACTAGTATGTCGTTTTGAGAGCTCCTCCAAGAGGTTTTCATGAGTTACAAGCATATAAGGAAAGTATAAACTTGCACATAAGCCTATGAACACTTTGGCATTTGGGGATGAAAACGTGGAACACTGTGCTAAGATTGACCTAAATGACACTATTTTGTGAATAATGTAAGCATTAAGTTCTATACTATAACTGATTGAATTTTGTGATATGATAGTTATTTATTGCATCTAAAGTAATTAGTTAATTCCTTTTCATTTTGTATCAACAGGCATATTATATCTTCTATAGCCACTATGACAAAAAAGAAGACTTTAGAAGTGGGTGAAGTAAGTATTCACTTTTCAGTTACTATTCTTTTCCTCGCGGCTACTATTCTTCTTCTTTAGTATAAGGTATCTACTCTTCATTCACATTTTCAACATTCATCTCTTTCACGTTCATGATTTAGAATGTTTGTTGATTACTGTTATAGCTTTTGATTTAAAATAAACAATGTTGATTATTATTATAGCTTTTGGTTTAAGATTAATAAACAATGTGAAATTTTATCTCTTTCACATGTATATGCTTTTTAAGAAAAATTAATATATAGCTAGGTTTAGATGTCCAATCCCCTAGTGTTCTATAGATCATGTAAAACTATGCATAATATTCTTTTTAGTTTTGTTCTTATATGCCTTTGTTAGATATTGAGTTGCTTTAACTATTACAGTTGCTCTTTAGCTTTTATTCTTATTTTTTAAAAAAAAATTAATATAATTAACTTCATTTGTTTTTTGATGTAGGTATATATATAAAGATTGGAACAATAGAGAACTTAAGTATGTATGCTTGGATTGTGTATCAAGATGAGACGTGATGATCCTTCAAGAAGAATTTTTTGCTTTAGAACTTTTTATTTTTGTTTATTAGGATTAATAACGATAAGTAGTATAAATAATAATTACACTTTTTGATGGATTGTATATATATATGTTTGACATTATGAAATTTATCATTCTTAAGTAATACTAAATGAACCATTTGAAATGATTGGACAAATGTTTAATAATGTTTATTTTATATTATGAATTTACAATTATAGGTAAATATATGCAATATATATTATAGTAAAATATTTTTACGATAAAAAAAAATTGACACATATGACAACGTTCAGTTTTTGTTGTAAGATACATGATATAACAACGTGCAGACGATTGTTGTTGAAATTCTACAATTTTCACAACGACACATGCATGTTGTTAAGTAATGGACATACAACAACAACCACCTGAGCGTTGTTGAAAGGTTAAAAGGGTCCGATTTTCCACAACGTTTGCCCGTTGTTATAACATGTCTACAACAATAGGCATTATGATTGTTGTTGAATATGTGTTAAAAGATCGAAGCATTTAACAACGTGCGAATGTTGTTGTAACCTCAACTTTAAAATGATAGATAACTCATTACAACAACACGCACGTGACCATTATTAAAAGTTAGAGTTTCTACAACGTGCGCCTATTGTCATAACATCTCTACAACAACAGGATTAGTGACTGTTGTTGAATATGTGTAAAAAGATTGAATCATTTAATAACGGGCGAATGTTGTTGTAACCTCACTATTAGACCGATACACAACGCTTTACAACAACAGGCTCGTGATCGTTGTTAAAAATAGTCGACCGTTTAATAACACCCTGATTAACGACATCACCATGAACGTTGTCGTATGAGTATAACAACGAACATTGCACGTTGTCGTAGGTGCAATTTCTTGTAGTGAAGGTGCAAATCTTGTGCTCACACATGAATATGAAACCCTAGTGGGTCCACTTGGCCAAACCATGTGCACACTCACACAAGCATTCCAAAACGTCATAATGAAGAGGAGGAAAGTTGCTATGTGAGCATGCCAAACCGTCCCCTAGTGTGCTCATAAACTCTATATAAACCCCCTAATTCTCTCATTCTTCCTTGTTCCAAAGCAAGAACATACTAGTCCCTCTTGACTTTCTCTACCCATCTTCTTGGCAATCTCCTTAGTTCTTAAGTAATCTTGAATTATTCTTGATGCTTTGGTGCTTGATTGAGTATTTTTGAGTATTCTTTGAGTGCTCGACATTGGAAAGAAGGGAAAGCTTTGCTAGATTTCAACCACGATAGCAATTGAGGTGGAAGTGATTTCTAAAACCCCCATCTTACTAATTTAGTTTAATATCATTTTCATATATGCTTGATTTTAGTTTAGCATGCACATTTGGATATGAAGATTCAAATTTGCATGTATATCATGTTAGTTGATCCTGAAAACATGCAATGCCTAGATTATGCATGTTTAGGTTTATTTTAAAGTATGATACATGCTATGTGCTTATTTTCATGTTTTGAATTTTTATGTGTTAAACATGCTGAATTTATTTTATTTATGATTCATGAGTATGAGATTAAATAAAAGATTTTGAGATTAAAAACCATGTCTTATTACCATAAACATGAGGGTCCTTGTGGGTGTTCTTTACTTGTGATTAGTCACATGGTTCAAGTCCAAAATACTTGGAATATGGGTGAGACCCTAAGTCCAATGAATTTGGCAAAAGAAATGCCTTTTCACTCCAAGGAGGTATTTTGATAAGAACATCAAGGGCCTTGAAACCTTTCAGTCTAATCTACAACTATAAACAAAATAATGTTTGAAATGCTTAATGTTTTACAAGTGCTTGAAATCGAATGTGATGTTAGCCTAAATTAGTAGTTTGGTTGTTTGAAAAAAATCCACTAGGCTGTGTGTTCACCATTCCTCTTTTATTGTTCAAGGATTTGGATCACATGAAGACATTGATATTAGATATGTTCTAATTTTAGAAAGTTTCTATATTTGAATGTAAGAGCATGTTGACCAAATTTTGAATATTTATAATGTAAGACTTTTGTTGAATTAAAATTTTTTCTATTAATTTTGAGTTATGTTCTCTCTTTCATTAAATCAATAAAGATTTGAAAAGTTTTTTTTATCTCTTGCATAATTTCTCATTGAACTTTGTGTATAAATTTTTGGTTAAGTACTCTTGAATCTCAATGAGGTGTGGGATAAAAGGAATAAGAAGTCAAGTTGTGTACTTGTAATGTAATACCGACCTGGCCCGCCTTGTGGTTAAGTCTAATTGAATGTCTCAGTGGTTGGGGTGTTACACTCTGAGTTTGAGTATCCCATACCACCCTTGCCCATGGATATAGACTTTCACCAAGAGGTTTCACTATATCCAATCAATTTTGCAAATGTCTTGATTTCTAAGGCTTCTCAAGTCCCACTGTATTTGACCGTACCATACTAGCCAAGCATAAGAAAACAAGTTCGTCCAAAGCCACCGATCATCCACCAAACATGGTTCATCATTCTTCGAGTCCATGGTTCCCCCATATCCCCGAATTATTATGTGTCTCATACCACATAGAAACCAAGGATATAAGATCTTCTTGATCTTGTGTCCTGACCACAAAAGCTTTTCATTTCTACATGTTTTTAGTCTCTTGCCTATATCCTAAAAACTTTCATTTTTATCCACTACGCCACCTAAGTTTTCTTAAGCTCTCTTTCCTAGACCTAATGTTCAATTCCTGTTTGACAAGTTCATCTGTCGAACCGTCAACCTTCATCTATTCACGATACCACCTTTGGCATTTCCTGTGAACTATAGTAAGTTTTTCGCCCGTAATTACAACCTCCTGGTTTTCTTTCGTAAAAAATAAGTGTGTTCTTCAATTCCGACTACTCGTATGAGTTGGTGGTACAACCTCCAAATCAGGTGGCGAGACCAGAGTTTGCTTAACAACTGCACTTTTTAGAACAGGATAACCCATCTCCCTTTCAATGTTTAGTTTTACTCGAGACAAGGATTACTCATTATCAACTTAACTTGTAATCTTTATCCAAACACAATAGTTGAAAAGAAATATCTATTTTTGAAAACATATTTTTTTAAACAATTTCAATTTCTAAAACAAGAGGTAGGGCTCTCTAAGTTAATTTTAAATAATGGTCTTACATGAGTAGTCTTAACTTTCTACCCAGTATATCTACTAACTGAGCTTTGACACCACCTTTATAACACCTCACCTCCTACACCTAGGCTCACGTGGCTTTGAGGCGTGCACTACCCTCATTTTCTCTTTTTGAGTGTTGGGCTGCCTAGGAGGCAGGCCTGTGTCACATTAATCTTTTCCCTTCCATGTCTTAAAGCCATGAGACTTCCTGAATGCTAAACTCAATTTAATTCAAATAATTCAACAAGGCCGATATTAAGAAAAATAAAATCCTTCAATATATATAGACAAAAAGTACAAAACTCTAAATCTTTATTACAATGAAATTCAAGAAAAATGGATTGGGCCAACATGCCCTATAATTAATTAAAACTTCTAATCTAAGTAACTCTCATGTAGCCTAGATAATTAATTTTTTAAAATATTAAAGAGGAAGGGGTGAGTTAAAAAGCCTAGTAGATCATTCCAAATATTTGATTTATTATTTCAATCAAATAAACCATGCATATCAATCACTTTTAAGAAATTAGATGATTCAAACAACATATTAATTCAGTTAACATTAAGGACCGCAAGAAAATACGCCCCAGTATTCCAACCCTAGGGAAAGAGGTCTATTACTAATAGTCAGCCTATCTTAGTAGTGGTAGGGCCAAATTCAACCCTCTATTCACCTCACAACTCCGGATTGGAATACTCACGATGAAAATTTGTCATCATGCTGGTACGTGGTTGTAATCTTTATTAATCTTATGTTAAATGTGAAACATAACATTCAAGTAAGAAAACTAAATATAAACATGATTTAAGCATAGTAACATTATAGCATGGCACATAACATTATAGATCATCCATCATTATTTATGCATACCTAATCATACATATTTTACATGGTGTGTATAATCATAGAAAAAAATTTAAAGTATAACACCCATGCACGCATTATTTAAATAATATAATAAGTTAAAAATTGGGAGTCATCTTCACCTCAAAAGCAACTCCTTCTAAACTTTTTTGAGCTCCTCTCAGATCTTTCTCCTTGCTTGCACTAGATTTGTGCAACACTCCATTGCTACTACTCCACTGGTAGTTTAAAATTGCTTAAGAAAGAAAAATGAGATGAGAGACCAAGAAGGGTCTTATCAGTTCTTATTGGGATGAAAAAGAATGAGAAGGGGAGAGGGTTTATATAAAGTTTCCAAGGGCAAGATTCACAATTTTTGGCATCTGCAAAGTTGGAAACTTGCCATTTTCTTAATTTTCATGCCTCCTTTAGACACAAGGGTTTGCAAGCATGAATTTTAGGGTTTTTTTTTCTTCCATTTTGGGGCACGAATTCATGTGAATTAGCAATTTTGTGAATTCATCGAATTTGGCAATTCTTCTTTTCTTTTTAGCATGCATGAATTCGCTGTATATATATATATATATCACATCTATACATATATATGTAACGCATACTTATATATGTACATATTTCTATTTCTTTCGATTATTCATTTTTGGATACTTAAATTTACACAAAAATTTATCAATAAATTTCATTTTTTCCTACTTTATTTTATACATTATTTATACTCAAAGATTTCTCAAAAATTTTGGATGTTACAAATGGTCTTACCTGACTAGTCAACTCTTTCTAATTTCTGCTTACTATATATATTGACTGAGCTCTAATATCACTTTTATAACACCCCACTTCCCACAACCGGGCCCACATGGTTCTGAGGACGTAATTACTGCACTACCCTCATTTTTTTTTCTTTCTTAGTGTTGGGCCACCCAGGAGGTAGGCTCGTGTCACATTAACATTTTTCTTTCTGTGTCAAGATCATGAGACTTCTTGAGTACATAACTCAATTTAATTCAAATAATTGCACAAGGCCAGTATTAAGGAAAAAAAAATCTAAATCCTTCAATATTATTAATTAAAAAAAGGAGTACAAAACTTTGAATATTCATTACAGCAGAAATTCAAATATTAAAAAAATGGATTAGGCCAACATGCCCTATAATTAATTAAAATTCTAAGGAAAATAATCTAAGAGCTCCTAAGTAGCCTTGATAATTAATTCCCAGAAATATGAAAGAGGAAAGGGTAAGCTAAAAAGTCTAGTGGATCATTCCGAATATTTAAGTTATTATTTCAATCAAATAAAACATGTATATCAATCACTCTCAAAAGTTAGATGATTTAAACAATAGTTTATTTTAGTTGCCATTGTCAACCAAAGGAAAATATGCCCAGTATTCCAACCTAGGGAGTAAGATCCACTATTGACCTCAAACTCACCATAGTTGAGGTAGGATCAAATCAGAACCTTCTATTGACCACACACCTACGGATTGGGATACTCACGAAGAAGGTTTGCCCTCGTGTTGGTACGTGGTTATAATCGTTATTAATCTTTTGTTAAATGTAAAATATAACATTCATGCATATAAACTAAATAAATATAAACATGAATTAAAATGTACGCATAGTAACGTTACAACATGGAACATAATATCACAAATCAAGTATCATTATTTATGTAAACCTAATCATGCATATTCTACATGGCATATATAATGATGGATAATTAAAGCATAACACCTATGCAAGCCTTATTTAAATCAAAATAATAAAATAAAAGTTAAAAATCATCTTCACCTCAGAATCACTTTTTTCTCTCAGATTTTTCCCTTTGCTTGCATTAGATTTGCGCAACACTTCGTTTCTACTACCCTGCTGGATCTTTAGAACAGCTAAAAAAAATAGATGCTAAGAGAGAAGCAGAGAGAGCAAGAAGGAACTTTGTTTACTTCTTGTTGGGATGGAAAATAATGAAAAGGGGCACGGTTTATATAGAGTCCTCAAGGACAAGATCCATAATTTTTTTTAGGATTTCTTTATTGGAAACTTTCCAATTGATTCATAATTGTGGCACCTAAAGTTTGGAATTAGGGTTTCAATATATATATATATATATATATGTACATATGGTAATGCATTCAATATATATATGTACATGTGGTTTCTTTCAACATGTAATACATTCAATATATATGTGCATATGGTTATAAAGAAATAAGATATATATATATATATATATATATATATATATATATATCTAGAATATATCTTCTCTTATTTCTTTACATATATATACCATATGTACATACATATATATATATGTAAGAGAAGATATATTCAATATATATGCATGTAATGCATATATTTAATTTCTATATATGGCCACGGAACACACACACACACACAGATATATATATATATATATATATATATATATATATGTATGTATGTATTTAATTTCTATATTCAACATTATACCCATTGTATTATATCACAAGTTTCATTACTAAATAAAACATGGTAATAGTCTCCATCCGCAAGAAGCCAAGAATTGTGGTTATTTTGTCTTATACGTACATTATAATAATTATTTATTATTTCTATATATTAAATTAATGTGCACTCGTTGTATATATTATAATCCGTTTTTGTGTATAATTATTTAGGGAAATAGTTTATTAATTGATTTTTATATGCATATACATATTTATGTACACATATATATAGACCATGTATAGTACATATTTAATACACACACACACATACACACATATATGTGTGTGTTAAATATGTATTATAAATAAATAATATATATATATATATCAATATGTACATAAATATGTATATGCGTATAAAAATCAATCAATAAACTATTTAACACACACACACACACACACATATATATATATATATATATATATGTGTGTGTGTGTGTTAAATATGTATTATACATGGTCTATATATATTTAACACACACACACACACACACACACACACACATATATATATAGGTACATATTTCTATTTCTTTTCTACTATTCATTTTTGAATATCCTAAAGTTGCACCAAAATTTCTATATAATTTTTTGATTAATTTTATTTTACCTACTTTATTTTATACTTTAAAATATACATAATTTTATACTAAAAAATGTTATAAATTTCTCGAAGTCAAAATTTTTCATTCATTGAGTTTTGTACCAAATTATCGGGTATTACATTGTTTGAGGATCAGACTATCCATATAAGTGGTGGCAACCTAGAAAGTGTTCAAGGGACCACTTGGCATAGTGAAGGCCAAGTGCCATAGACAATGGATTCCATTTGAGCTACCTATCTCAACTCCATCTTCATATTCTTTCCAACTCCACCATTAGGCCACCATTGTTGCCGCAAGTTTCTTCTTCAACCTCTATCTTCAATCTCTCATATCTCTCTCAATTTTCAACCAATTAAGCAAATTTGAGCTCTTTAGAAAGAGAAAAAAAGAAGGTTAACATAGTGAGAGCTCAAAAACTAAGGAGAAGGCTTGAGGATTAAAAAACCCAGTACACCAGAGATAATTAGCAAGATACACACCCTTATGCATCTATGATGGTATCCATGATATTTTAGATGTAATTGGTTTGTTAATGGCAATGTTTTGGGTGATTTGTGCTATGATAGCCATTGTTTATACTCCATGAAAGCAATTAAAGGCTTAAGACCATACCTACAAGATTTCTAAGAGACCAGAACTTATAAGGAAACCCATGGAGTTGCATATAGTTAATACCAAATTTCCAAGCACAGAATTGTAGCTAATGACGTTACTTTCTGGTTATGTAGCAATTGATTAGGAAACTTTGGGTATACTAGGCTTTGAGACTTTGAAACTAGGATGTTTGATGAGTAAAATGAGCTAAGAATAATGAGATTTGGTGTTAATTAAGTCATTTAAATCCAAGGTGGAAGATGAATAGTTGAATTATTAATCATGGACGAGCAAATCAATCTTTTCGAGTATGGTACAAACATAAGCTTGAAACATGGGACGAAATGCTCTAAAAATTCTAAGATATAGACCATAGATAGATCATTTTGTGATGAATACAGTGGTAAAATTCAAAAGCAAATGCAGAAGTGGGCTTGCTTGGAACCAGTCCACGAAAACCCTATGTCGTATGATATACTTTGAAAACTATGTTTTAGCCTGAATTCAAAATATAAAAACTTATATTAGAATTATCATTTAGGACTAAAATATGGTGTATAGCGACTACAATGACCCAAGACTACAATCTTCATAAATTAGATCAAAATGAGTTTGGAGAATAGGAAATGGGTGAATAAACCCTAGTTGGAGACTTTATTATCTAGCTTTTGAATGTGAAGTTTGGATTCAGAAAACCCATCGAATAATGTTCAAAAATCATAAACTAAAATTATGGAGATCCTTTAAAGGGCATAGTATTAACTTATAAAATTCGACAAAATTCCAACATGTGGATTTAGCTCAATAAAAATGGAAAGAACATGACTCAAGTTGTAATGTCTATTCTACAATTGAACAAAGGACCAAAGAGAGACTTAGATCATGGGCTTAAGAAATTTAGACAAATATGAGAAAAAGCTTAGTGATACTAGAGTGGTTGAAAAAATCTCCACAAAATTGTCAAACAATTGGGTGTAAGATGAAGTCCTAGTAAATTCTATAAAATGAACCATTGTAAATAGACCAAGTGTAATGATGCCTATACTATAATCCAAGTATGTATTTATGCAACATTGGATTGAATAGACTCAAAGATGTGTTTGTAGACTATGAATACGAACCAAGGGTGTGTAGACCGTACAACTTACACAATAAATATGATCAGGGTTTCTACAACTTGATGATTATTGAGATCAAGAGAGAGAGAGAGAGAGGTTAATGAAAACAAAATTAATCATATACATTCCCCTAAATGTAGCCATAGTGGAAGTATCTACAACAGTTTCCTTAGCCCTTACACATATAACTAACTCTTTAAATAATGAACTACGTGGAAAACCCACCCGAAAAAAAAAAGAGAACACAACGCTATGTTATAACCACGTTCTTCCCTTTGTCCATAATAGAAGAACCCAAAATGTTAGAGTAGTGAGCCAATTTGTCCATAACGGCTCAGTGAGTAATGTAGTATAATCTATAACTTAGAACATGGATTCTATAAAACAATGTGATGTATGTATGTGACACCCTGGCTCCCGGTATCCGTTTCTGTCTCTGTTGTGATGATCCATCACAGGGCCGCGCGTGGAGGCGGTGGGCGCCTGTTCGTTCATTCGGCAGGAGATGCCAGGCATCTGGTCGTTCGCCGAGAGCCGGAGGTCACATGGTTCAGTTCTCTTTTTCATTCAATATCATGTTTCAAACCTTTCTTTTCAGCAAGTTAAAAAGTCAAAACTAAATTGTACAATGACCATCAAAATACTCGTTCCTTTCAGTAGATGTGAAATTCATTAAAAATGCATGCAACAGAATTCAATTCATTCATAAATCCACAGTGAATTCATATTTGACCAAGTGAAATACTTTGCAGCAGAATAACATTTTAAATTCATTTCCAAAGCATAGTATGAAGACAAAACATGGCCCAATGGGCCAAAGTTCCAAAATATTTAATTTACATGTGCAACAGTTCAAAGATAAAAGAAGACACGTGTCCAGTTCAATTTAAACACCAAAATATTATTTACAACAAAATGATACAACGGTAAACTCAAGAAAACTGAAAACTGTGACAACCTCCCAGCAAGGTCACTACCCAAAATGATAGCCCGTATGCTGGCCTACTCCTACGGTGTCAACGATCACACGTAATAGAAAATATGGGGTGAGCATGAGAGCCCAGTGGATCATCACTATACATCACTAACATTATACAAACTAGAATACAAAACATACAATTACTTTCATTACATTAGGCGTTTCACAAAATTTCTTGTTTGTTATTGTGACACCCCAACTCCTGATCTTTATCACATACGTCATAGGCGACGTGGTTGTCTCGTAGCTTGAGACGTCATTTCTTTCGAGTGCAGTCAAACCTGCTTTCTATTTGAGAACTGGGGATATTACTTTTTCTTTTCATCATGTATCACATCTGTTAGTTTCATCAAATCATATCCCAAGGTATAGAGTATAAATACAACAGAAACACAATAATCTCAGTATTTCAAAATAACTGAAAACATTGATTTATGATCAGAGTTACGAACAATTTTGTGGCCTCCATAGCCATCTTTTGATAATACAAATACTATCGACATCTAACATGATCAAATATACTGGGTCACAAGCCTTACAATATAGTTCATTTTCTACTATTATCATACGGTGAAGCACACTGTTATTAATTTACATTGATCTGCTGGGGTGATGTCTTCAATAGTTACTTGAAAAAAATAATTAGGTGAGCTCAAGAGCCCAGTGGATCATACACAGTACATCCATAGCATTATTTAAACTAAACACTGAACATGCAAACACTTATAATCCATTAGGCATTTCAAACATTTATTTATCAACAGTTGTCAATTAGACTGAATGGGGTTAACCTCTATGTTCCAGATCTGGGGAGAGAGATCAATTATAAAACTCAAACCCTTCTCTGGGATCATTTCTGAAACCCAGTTCATTCAGGTGCCAATCCTGACAACCAGTTCTAATTCTGCATGGAACACACACGAAGGACATTCGTCTCTGCGCCGATACGTGGTTGAAATCTTTATTTAATCTTATTTTTGTGAACAGAGCATAATAAAATAAATATTTCATTAATAATTAAACATTCCATTAGCATGACATTATAAATCAATATTTTCATAGATTAAAACAATGACTGTCGATTTCTGATGTAGATGACCGTATAAAACGCAACTATAGAGCATACTCTCTCGGTCATAAATAATATAAATTAAAAATAAAGAAAAATCTTTCACAAATCATTTAGTCAATAACCTTGCATATTTCTAGGCATTCAAACAATGTAAACATCACATATTCAACATTAAAATTCAAATAATACTAGAGAGTAGAGTAATCACTTCCACCTTAGTAGTAATTCCCTGAATCTCAACTTGTTTTGAGTCTTTGGCCAATAGTCTTCAGGATCTACGTTTTGAAAATGTCATTTAATAACTGCCCATGAACAGTACCGTATATATGAACAGTGTTAAATAGTAACAGTAAACAGTACCGTATATATGAACAGTAGACTATGTATGCATATTGAAATGAACAACGACATCTCCAATCTTAAATAGAGATTAGAGCAGAGTGATTATACCTGCTTTGATAAAAAAACAGCTGTCTAAAACAGCTAAAGAATAAGAGAAGAGAAGAGGAGAAGAGAAGAGAGTAAGCAAAAAAATTCTTTCTTTCTTGCTGGAATGAATTTTCAGAATGGGAGGGGGGGTTATATAGATTTTTCTAGCAGAAAAAGATGAAATCGCGCAGTTACAAATAGTTTGTTACTATAGCTACAAATATTTTAACCATATATTTTGTCTGCCGATAAAATAATGACCGTATTTATGAATAGTAACCGTATATTTGAACAGTAATTTTTAATTTTAATTTTTTTTACTCAAATTTTGGGTATTACAACACTAAAATTGTAGATATTACAACCTACCCTCCTTAGAATAAATCTTGTCCTCGAAATTTGTACTTATCCACGTCAATGTTGTTTGGTTAGCTATTGTGGGTGAAGAAACCTGGATATTTGTTATTTATCTTGCTTTCCAGCTCCCAAGTTGCTTCTTCCAAATCATGATGTCTCTGTAGAACCTTAGCAAGTGGAATTTCCTTGGTCTTGGTACTCTGTACCTTACGATCTAATATTCTAATTGCTGATTCATCGTAAGTTGCATTGTCTCGAAGTACAACTTCCTCCTAGTGTATGATATGTGGTGGGTCTAGTTCATACTTCCTCAACATCGACACATGGAATACGTTATGAATCGAGGACATACGATTTGGCAAGTCCAGCTGATAGGCACACTCACCAACCCACTTGAGTATCTGAAATGGGCTGATAAACCTCTGTGCTAGCTTCCCCTTGATTCCAAACCGTCTTATCCCTTTCAGTGGACTAATCTTTAGGAAAACTCTGTCACCTGGTTGAAATTCTAGAGGTCTTCTTCTTTTGTCTGCATAACTTTTCTGCCTACTTTGAGTTGTCATTAGCCTCTTCTAAATCTTCTTTACCTGGGTGTTCATTTCTTCTACCAATTCTGGTCTTGTGAGGACCCGATCCTCAAAATCTGCCCAACAAGACGACGATCTGCAGGGTCTGCCATAGAACGCTTCATATGGAGCCATCTTGATACTTGCTTGATAACTATTGTTATAGGCAAACTCTGCTAGATGTAGGTACTTGCTCATGTTGCCCTTGAAATCAAGGACACAAGCTCTTAACATATCTTTTAATATCTAAATGACCCTTTCAGATTGCCCATCGGTCTGAGGATGGAATGCAGTGCTCATGGTGAGTCTGCTTCCTAGTTCTTTTTGCAAACTCTGCCAAAACTGAGAAGTGAACCTAGAATCTCTATCAAACACGATGGTTGTGGGAACACCATGGAGTCTGACAATTTCCTTGACATAT
>JAJIYU010013899.1:0-13569 GCA_030144865.1 Tinospora cordifolia
GTTCAAGTCCATTGACTGCGCTTAGTACGGTGTGGACCACAGTCTACACACCATTTCTCACTAAATAATGGGATTTCACATGTGTACACCATACTTGTGATTACTAATCCCATTTAACACTCAAATATAGTGTTTTGGACACCCAATAATCATTTAAACACATAAACCAACTAAGAAACGGTTGTTTACATTGTTTACTCATCGAAACCCCTTGATTCAAGCCCAAAAATGGGATTTCCTTTCAATGAAATCAACTCTTTCATTTCCACGACCAAATAACCATTCTAAATCTATCATACTAGTGTCCAAACACACATACAAGGGAATAAACCACAGTTCATCACGTTTGGCTTGGTTTCCAGCCACTAACCCCACAACACAAGGTTCACAAACGGATTTTCCATCACTTGATTCACTAGCCATTGACAAATACTCTTAGATGAGCTCAAATCTTAAAGAAACTCATAAAAAATCAACGAACTCACCTGTGAATCGCCCTTGTCGCTCCTCTCCAAGTCCTGGATCGTTTCAGTGCAAAATGAGAAAATCTGCGCTTGAAACATTTATATAGCTCGCACACGGACCGCGGTCATCGTCAGACGGACCTCGGTCATCAAACAGATTTCTATTCATGGACCTCGGTCTTCACTTTATGGACCTCGGTCACCCCTTTATGGACCTCGGTCGGCACTTTACGAACCGCGATCACCAATGTGACCTAGTTTTCTCGTTTCTGCACTTTTCCACTGATGACCGCGGTCTTCCCATAAGGATCGCGATCCACAGTGTTGTTTTTCACTTTTTTGGGTTTTCCACATCACAGACCACGGTCAGCATCAGACGGACCGCAGTCGGCAGAATGATGCCTTGTTTTTTCACGCTCTTTTTCGCACGTTTCTAGCTATCCGAATGTTCTAATAAATTTTATCTTGATTAGATATCATACAATGATCATTAAAAACAAGTTTCCACTCATTTTTATATATATTTTGAATTTTCAAAAATTTATGTTGACGTGGACACATTATAAGACCTAGGGTGATTACAGATATACATAAGACTACCTTCAGAACAAGATATAGACACTTTGAGTTCACTGTGATACCCTTTGGTTTAACCAATGCCCCAGCAGCATTCATGGACTTGATGAACCAAATGTTTACATAGTATCTTGATCAGTTTGTGGTGGTATTCGTAGATGACATCCTAATCTACTCCAAGTTAGAGGCGGAACACTTAGAACACTTGCAGATAACGTTGGAAACACTTAGAAGGCATCAATTATATTACAAGTTCAACAAGTTTGAGTTCTAGATGAAGATGGTCAAGTTTCTTGGTCATGTAGTATCAATAAAAGGCATCTCTATAAACCAAGAAAAGGTGGAAGCAGTTATGGATTGGATGCAACCCAAAATAGTTACAAAGATTAGGAGCTTCTTAGGCCTGGCCGAGTATTACAAAAGGTTCATCCAAGATTTCTCCAAACTAGCAGAACCTATGACCAAGCTGACCAGGAAGGGAGTTAAGTTTGATTGGAATGAGAAGTCTAAACAACCATTCTAAGAACTGAAAAAGAGATTGACTACGGCTCTTGTCCAAGTCACTCCAACCCATGGTATCACCTATACTCTCTATACTAATGCCTTGCTGAGTGGATTTAGAGTAGTATTGATGCAAGAAAGACAAGTAGTCACTTATGCCTTGCGACAACTGAAGGCCCATGAAAAGAATTACCCTACTCACAACCTGAATTGACGGCCATCGTATTTGTCCTAAAGATTTGGAGACACTACCTTTATGGTGACAAGTTCGATCTGGTTTCAGATCATAAGAGCTTAAAGTACATCTACACCCAGAAAGAGTTGAACCTCAAGCAACGCAAGTGGATGAAGTTTCTCAAGCCATATAATTTCCAATTACACTACCATTCAGGGAAGGCCAATGTGGTGGTTGATGCCTTGAGTAGAAAGTTCAATGACTAGGAAGAAGAGAAAGGCAAGATGTACTAGTTGATCGAAGACTTTAGGCTGGGGACAACCTTGGATGACAAGTAAGCATACCTTTACAACATGTATTGCTAACCGAATTTGCTACATCAGATCAAGGAGGAATAGAGGCAAGACAAGTGGCTTGTAAGTCTGATAAAAGGAGTTGAACAGGGTAAGCATTCTGACTTTAGGTTAAATGTTGAGAATATCATGAGGCTTAGAGAGAAGATCCGTGTACCTCAGAATGGATAGAGTAAGCAAACCATACTGGATGAGGCTCATCAGACCAAGTATACAATGCATCCAGGTGTGATCCTTATTTCCAATGGAATGTGACTTGTCATTCCATCCTAGAATAGAAGTATTTTAATGAAGAATATCAAATGATTGAAAACCCCTTTTGGTCAAATATACAACACCAGCAAGATATTGTTTGAAACACTTAATGCTTGTAAGTGATTAAAATTGGACGTGTTATTGATTTGAATTAGTAACTTAGATGTTTAATGAATAATCCACTGGGCTATTTGCTCACCCTTTCCTCCTATTTTTAAGAAATTGAATTAAATGAAGACTATGAATTTTTGAAAGCATACTTTTCGAAAGTTTATATTGTAAAGGCATAGTGCCCCAAATTTTGAATTAAAGACTTCTATTAAATTTTACTTTTGAATTTTAAAGTTATGTACTCAATCTTTGGCTTTGATTTCAAGAATGTAATCTTTTTATTCTATTTGAATGAATAAAGATTTGAGGTTTTCTTTTATTCACTTGCATTATCTTGTTGAATATTAAACTCAATGGAAATGTATTTATGAGTGTTTCAATAAGTGTTAGAATAAAGGAATTGAGATGCAAGTTGTGTACTTGTAAATGTAACATAGGATCCAACCCACCTTGTGGTTGAGCTTAAATTTGTCTCTAGGGGGTTGGGATGTTACATAAATTAAAGAGATACCTTGGGTTTTCTCAAGGAAATTTTGTTACATCATGGGGTACAACCAATGCAATGCTTTAACTACAACACACAAAGATCAAAACATCATTTGAAAAGAGTTCGAGTATATCTATGTACATCAATAACAAGTTCTTATTTTCACATTGTTGCATGGTTTCATCTCTTGGGCTGCATTGGAGAAGATTTGACTTTAATTACAATGTGTACAAGGTGTTGGTGTTAATCAAGTTTCTTGTTGTTTTGTATTACATATAACAAATGAGTTTCCATGTGCTCATGAACTTGCTACTTTTCCTTGTGCTCAAGTCACCCACTTTCCTATCCTATTAGAAAATGTTTATGTTCATTGGCAAAGACTTAGCCTTGATGATCCCATAAGACTGAGAGACTTCAATTATTACATAGCGTTATTAGAAAAAGTAGCTAATAAGATAGATAAAAGTGATGAAAATGAGAGAAAAAAGATTGTGCAATGTTGATATCACTCCAAGTGTATAGGACCTCAATAGTAATACATGGTAAATATCGGATTATCATCTAGGAACGATTTATGGTTAAAATCTCAAATCCCAATCTAATTTTAGTATTAATTTTATTAAGGCCTCAAATCGATGTTTTAATAATCTAAACTAAAACCAAACATAAATTAAACAATTTCTAATTCTTACACCTATATTAATTAAGATTTTAGGATAGTAAAATATCATGTATGCACCTTTAATCTTTATTTCAATTAATCTAAATTATGTTCTTATAGGTTACAACACTAGTAATCAAAACCCTCTTTTGAGGCGCCTCGATCTTATTTAAATTGCCTTATACCCTCTCTTGAGGCATACAATCAACAAACTAATGCATTAAATATACTAATCACATGCAACCTCCTTTAAAATCAACAACCTCCTATTTAATTGATTCATATAGGTCTATACTCTAGTTTTTCAATTATTAAACCTCTCTCTCGATTTAATTCAACAATCTAAAATCAGGTTATAGGTGACCAATCAATAAAAAAACATTAAGAACACATAATATAAAATAATACCTCGAAATAGATTAATCAAAATCAAAATCAAAATTTCTTACAACCTTAATTACATCCTATAAATTAAAATACTTAGCTAAACATATTTGAGAGAGTACCAAACAAAGAATTGAACAAATTAAAGATCACAGTAAACTAGACTTTGATCTTGTTTTTCAGCTCTTGTTCTTCACTTTTGGTCTTCTTTGTTTTGCTTTGTGGTCGTTAGAATAGCAACTAGAATTATGAATTCCTAATTGCACTCTTGGCTATTTATAATCTTTACATCAAAAAACTATTAAAAACCCTAATTGTATACTAATACAGAACCCTAATTGCAATACTGCGATCTCAAGATTGAGGTCACACCGTCTACCAAAAATTCGAATTTCCAATATATCGTTTACTGTTTGCCAAATACATCAAACACAAGACTCAGTCCACCATTGCACAACCGCGGTCATGCTTCGACTCACAAAATGGTTTTGCATTCTTCTTTGTCTTCATCTTCAAATTTGCCATTACATTTTCTTTAATTTACAAGTTTTTCCATTGTGAATTCCACTCAACATTTGGTTCCAAATATTGTTTTAGTCGAACCCATATAGTTTTGCTCAAATTACAATTCATGCCATTCTACTTTTGCTTGTCAAATTCACGGCCCACGTTTCCATTTGAGCCATCATGAATTAACCACGATTACAATACTACTACTCACTTATATTCATGGGCACAACAAACCAAAATGGGCTTAATCATATTGGGCTGGACCGAGTTGTTGGATGATTGGGCCTTGCATGTTTGTATTAGGCCTTGGCTTACTATTGGCTTTGACTTGCTTTTGAATGGGTCTTGTACAGTATGCCATTGTATTGTTTTCAATTATTTTAAATTTACACAAATAATTGATAATCCTTCCTCGGGTATTAAATCACAAACATAAATATAAAAACTATATTAAAATTCTTAAAATGTATAAATACATGCAATATGAATATAAATAATTATGCACCTAATTATAACTAAATATGTCCTATATCCTATTGAATTAATGCAAAACATATATAAAAATACATATAATAATATTAGCATGCAATGCAACTAACAAATACCCCCAAAACTTAAGTTACTGTTCGTATTCGAATAATGACTCAACTCTGAAATTGACACACCATACCATATCGAATTAAATTCTTTTTCACTTATCATTGTAACCTCAATCTTCCATCCCTATAGTTTGCGATTGATTAACACTTTCTCAAGGCATTCAGTTTGTTTAGATTTTCAGTGTATCCTCCATTCTGCTTCAACTTTACTATCCCATTTGTCAATATCTCAATCTTCCCAAACTTTGTAGGTGATTTGCAATTGTCATTCCACTCATCGAAATCCTTTCCTAATACCTAGGTACACAAACCCTCTCAATGCCTTCCTCTATCTATCTTCTACTCAGTTCAAACTATAGTTAGGATCATTGGTCTTTCTTTTAGGTTATAACATTGTAACACCCCAACTCCTTAGAAACAGGTTTAAGCTCAACCACAAGTCGAGTTAGGCCCCATGTTACAATTACAAGTACACAACTTGCAACTCAATTTTTTTATTCTAACACTTATTGAAATACTCATAAATACACTTTCATTGAGTTTAATGTTCAACAAGATAATGCAAATGAATAAAGAAAAACTTCAAATCTTATTTTATTCAAATAAAATAAAAAAGTTTACATTCTTGTATCAAATCCAAAGATTGAGTACATAACTCTAAAATTCAAAAATAAAATTCAGTAGAAGTCTAAAAATCAAAACTTGGGCAATATGCCCTTATAATGAAATTACCAATACTTAAAAAGAATCTACTATCCATAATCTTTATGATTCAATTAATTTCCTGAAAAATAAAAAGAATCGGGTGAGCACATAACCTAGTGAATCATTCATTAAACTAAGTTACTATTTCAAATCAATAACACATCCAATTTCACACACTTTCAAACATTAAGTGATTCATACATCAATTTGGTTTAAGTTGACATTATGACTGAAAAGGGCTTCTACTCCCTTAATGTTCTTAATTTAGATACCCCTTTTTAGGGTAAAAAGACATTTCTTTGTCACTTTTCATTAGATGTCACATACCAAGTACCCCTTAGTTGTGCCCCGCAACCACACACTCCAAGCATGTGTTTAGAATTTTAAACAAGCAAGAAAGCATGAAAACATCATATAGCATGCTTGAAACATTGAATTAAATCTTAAATATAGATTCTAAGCATGTCATGCTCTCGTGAGTGATTAAAATATAAAAACATACTAAAGTGAAATTTAAATATGATTAAACATACTGAAATTAAAATAAAACATGCTGAAAATTAGAATTTAAACAAGCATTAATATGCTAGAAATTTAAAATAGGAAAGTAGAGGTTTAAGAAATCTCCTCCACCTTAATAGTTGTTCTCCCAAACTCAGCAACGGTTCTCCAATGTCTTAGCACTTCCAAACACCAACAATATCACTCAAATCAACACACTATAATACTGAAATTGAAGCTTCTCACTTATGAATATAAAAGAAAAGAGAAGTGAGAAGAGATGCCAAGAAGAAGGCAAGAATAAGTAAAGAGGGAGGTGTCAACTCTTAGCTTTAGGATGAGATGAATGTGAGCAAGAGGGAGGATTATGTAGTTTTTCAAGAGCTTAGGGGACGTCTAGGGCAACTCGCAAAGTTGGGCAACTTTTCAAACACTCATGGGACAATTTTGATTAAAAAAAGGCACGTGGGTTCATGGACCACCAAGGCTTACTAAATCCCTATGAGCCATGATTTGATTTTCTAGTCTATTTCTTAATTAATATTAGAGAATATTTTCAGATTCAAAAACATATTAATCTCAGTTAGGATGTCCTCTTTTAGATCAACTCATGCTCATGAAACTTTCTTATTTAGTCTCTTGCTTGCTCATCACACAAGATACACATGGATGTTTTCTATTTCTTCATTCTTGGACGTTAGGCATGAGGAGTATGCTATCAACCTTGAAGGGACACTATATCATGGTCTGATATTCAAATCTAAGCTCAAGGAAATTTCTTAGTTCAGTTCATACTCCAAAAGTGGGAAACCCCTTAGTGTACACTCTTGAGTTGGTGACAAAAGGGGAGAAGAAGGAAGTTTCTATTTGGTTTTCTTGGCTTATGTGCATGGGACAGCTAGAGTTTGTGGGAGGATGTTTCTAATTTCAAATCCTTCTAATTTAGGTTGTTCACATGTGCACACACATGTGGGCCAGTTTAGCACAAATGGGGCATGGTATACATGATCAAGTATGGTGTACATGGAATCACCCTTCTTGGATTTTCCAATTCATATGGACATCTCATTCCTTGGGTTGATGTGGGTATAAATGATTAGTTGTTTGGCACATGGGATCACTTTTCATGAATTCAAATGATGGACACATCCATGGAACTTTGCGTAGGGTAGGATGCACATGATTATGGTGTTTTACCCATGTATCTTACACATGTTAGGGGTGGTTATGACTTCATGGGTCCACAAAAATTAAATATGAATTAATATTTTCTTATTTACAAGGAATTATGATTTATAAGCTATAGTTTTGGAATCACATGAACCTAATGCAAATTTTAACGTATGGTTTGGTCCAAGGTGATTTTTCCTCAAAAACTTTTCTTGTTTAGGACCTACTAAGGTCACTAAGCAAATGAAAATCCAAATCTTGTCCAATTGTTCTGATTTTTGGATATGTCATTCATTTTGTTAGTTCATGTCATTTTGTTTCATTTTGGGTCATCGATCTCTCGAAGTACCCTAAAGGCCAATTCTTTCTTAATTTGGACCCCTTGAAGGGTGTTTGGCAAATGAAAACCCTAAAACCAATTGTTCTAATTTTTGGATATGCTGTCCACTTAGTTGGTTCATGTCACCTCACTTAGTTTCAGATTGTTTTGGGTCCCTACAGGTCACTAAATGAGAGTTTGGAACTTGCCAAATTGAGCTTTGAAATGAACTCAATTTCATTTTGTACCCAATTTCACTGAATTGATGATAAATTTCATTTAATTAAGTACAAATAATTTAGGGTTTTACAACTTACCCTCCTTAGAAAAATTTCATCCTTGAAATTTGTATATAACTAAGGATTTCTAGTGAATAAGTATGGATACTTTGTCTTCATCTCACTTTCAAGTTCTCAGGTGGCTTCTTTGACTCTGTGATGTTTTTGCAGTACCTTCACTAACAAGATATCCTTCATTTGTAGACTCTGTATTTTATGGTCGAGAATTCTGGTTATTGTTTCCTCGTAAGTAGCATCATCTTGAATATTCGCTTCCTCCCAGTAGATTATGTGAGAGGGGTCAGGTTCAAACTTTCTTAATATGGATACATAGAATACGTTATGAGCTGAAGCCATTCGATTTGGTAGGTCCAATTCATAAGCATATTTTTTTATTCTTCTAAGTATTTCAAAGGTTTCGATAAACCTCAAATATAACTTCCCTTTGAATCCGAACCTCTTGATGCCCTTCTGAGGATTAATTCTCAAAATACATTGTTCCCAACTTGAAATTCTAGTGGTTTTCTTCCTTGTCAGCATAGCTCTTTTGACGACTCTGTGGTGTAGTCAGCCTCCTCTATATTAACTTGACTTGGTTATTCATTTCTTCTGCCAAATCTAGTCTAGTTAATACATGATCCTCCAGTTCAACCTAACAGGTAGGTGATCTGTAGGGTCTTCTATAAAGAGCCTCGAATGGAGCCATCTTAATACTCGCCTGATAACTATTGCTATAGCACTTTGTCAAGTGTAAGTACTTGCTCGAATTCCCCTTAAAGTCTAAAACACAAGCCTCAACATATCCTATAAAATTTGGATAACTCTCTCAGACTAACCATCCATCTGAAGGTGAAATGTTGTACTCATTGTGAGCTTCACACCTATCTCCTTCTGTAGACTCTACTAGAATTGTGAAGTGAAGTGAGGGTATCTATCATACACAATAGTCTTGGGCACAACATGAAGCTTGACAATTTTTTTTACATAAATTTTTTCCAACTTACTAACTTGGTCTGTGGATCTAATCGACAAGAAGTGAACCACTTTGGTGTGACGATCCACAATCACCCAAACAATATCTTCTCCTTTCTAATTTCTGGGCAAACCACTAACAAAATCTATGGCAAGCTTATCCCACTTCCATTCAGGGATATGGAGTAGTTGTAACATTCCAGAGGGTTTTCGATGTTCTACTTTTACTTGTTGACAAGTTAAGCACTTGGCAACATGCTCAGCCACGTCCCTCATCATTCATCTCCACTAATAAGTCTTTCTTACGTTCTGGTACATCTTATCTCCACTTGGATGCATTGTGCACTTGGTTTGGTGAGCATCATCCAGTATGGTCTACTTACTCTGTCCATTCTGAGGTACACAAATCTTCTCTCTGAGCCTCAGGATAGTCTCAGCATCTAACTTAAAGTTAGAATGTTTACCCTGTTCAACTCCTTCTATCAGACACATAAGCCACTTGTCGTGCTTCTATTCCTCCCTGATCTGATCTAATAGATTGTAACACCTCAATTTTCGACCGAACCTCCGTTCACGTGTTACCTCACGTGTGAATCGTCGTCCGTCAAAAATTGAGATGCTACTTGAAAATTTTGTTATGTCAAGATCTTTTCTTCCACATCACATTCATAAACTTTAGTCCTCAAGTCAATTTCTAGGAAGATATTCTGTGCAAGATAGAAAATCACAATAATTTTACCGAATAAATCATAAGCAATGCAGCGGAATACATTTTAAAACCATTTATTTAAACCAAAATCGTTAATCAAATAAAGTTATTTAATGATAAAACGATTAAGTTAAAACCAACATGATTCCATAAAAACAGCTCAGTCAAATATATAAAACTTAACCTTCAAGTCACCTATCCCAAACGACCTCCCCGTGAGATGTCCAATCAAAGTGTGAGTCTTCCGACGTAGACTACAACATTCTAAGTCCATGTGAACCTGAAAGATAGAAATGGGAGTGAGCTTGAAAGCTCAGTGGATCGATCCTACACATCACATGCATTATATAAACCCAATCCAAAACATTACAAACACTTTCAAACATTAGACGTTTCAAACATTCATTTAGGTTTGGTCAAAGTCTAAGATCGGAAGAGGGTTGATATGCCTCTCGGTATTCCCTGTGATCCAATCTAATCTCAGAGGGTTTCAATAACCGTCTAAAATCAATCGATACTCACATCACAGCCCAAGAGAGTCCACTTACCATGGCGTCGTACCATCTCTCAAAGACTTCGAGCTGTCACAGTCAGCTCAGGATGGGAATACCTACGATCCGCCTTGTGGCTCGATGATCTCAAACGGTGACATATAGGAGATCCCACCTCGATCCGCTTTAGGCTCGTCAATCGTACCGGTATGTGGGTTCTTAATAAGCCATCATCTTATTTTAGTATTATAGACAATCATCAATCATGCCACACAATTTCACAATCTATTAAATAATTTCTCAAATTATGCATACCATGCAAAAGTAGTCCAAATAAATAACCAATGCTATAGGATGCAACTTAGATGCTAGTCAAAATGAGTATCTAATGCTACCAAGTGTATCTCCTCTATTTATGCATGTCATGAAATATTTGTTCATGAAATGGACGAGTTACTATTCAGTCGCATCATCACACAAGCATTCCAAACAATTCAATCAATTTCATAATAAGATGTCTAATAACCTAAAACTATCCACACAAATGTTTTGAATCTTAAATCCATATAATACAGATGAGCAAGGAAGTCATGCCCACCTGATTTTGCCGATCTTCAGGGCGACCTTGCTTTCCGTTGAAATACTTCATACTCTCAATTGTAAAGTCTGAAATTCAAGAATCAATAAAATTCCCTAAGTTCTTAATTCATATTAGATATTATTCAAAATATCTTTAAGTTTAAGGATTTCCAACTAATTATGGATTTTAGACATTAGTTTCAACAAATTTTGAGTTATTTCTAAATTCTAAAATTTTATATATTCTAATCAAAATAGTTTCTATGTCTTTTGAATTTTCTTCATCTGACATTAAAGTTTCAATAATTAATTTCTAATATTCTACGATTTATTCATTTCTGGATAAGTTTATTTAGATCTGAACGATTAATTTTAAAATTCCTCTTATGTTTAATTAATTCCTAAGGTAATCATGGAATTCAAAAGTTAATTCCAACTAATTTAGGGTTATTCTAAAATTCTAATTAAAATAATTTCTGAGTCTCCTAAATTTCCTTAACTTGAAATTAAAACTTTAATTAAATTTTCTAATGCCTTAATCTTCACAGTAAAATAATTTATTAATATCACAATAATTTTAATTACGAACAAAATAAGACTTCTAAGTATCACATGTTTATTTTCAAAGCTTTACATTTAATTTCCTCCTTATAAAAATTTCAAGACTTTCAGAATTATTTATTTATTTATTTTCATATTTTTAACTAACTAAAATAATTAAATGTTAAAATCTCCAATATTATTCTTCATCTGTTGTATAAAAATTATTTCTAATCAAATCAAGATTCTACCTGTAGAATCTTTTAAATTAGGTTTCTAAGATTATGAAACTTTCTTTTCGAATTTTCTGAATGTTTAAAACTGATTAAGTCATTTCAATAATTTTTTCTAAACTATTTTTACCTCAAGATATCACGAATAATTAAATAAATAATATTAAATTTTCAAACCTTTCGTATAGGAATCCAAACTAGGTAGATCATTACCGTCTTTGCGCGAACGATGCCAACGACGAATTCACATCCGAACAAAGGCACGTTTAGCAATTCTTCGGATTCCACATCATGGTCAACATACACACAAACCAAAAATTTTGATCCTTAAATCACGGTTTCACAGTCAAACCAAACTCTAAATTGATTTGGGATTATTCCTTCTTCAATCACGATCGACAACCATAAGGAAATCAAGAGCAGACACACTAAATAAATTTCCCACGACATCAATTCATCCACAATCACGTTCCAGCAACTTCAAAAACCTCAATTCAAAACTCAATCACGTCCCTCAAGAAATCAAATTGTTTGTTGTTGAAAACGAAAAAAAAGGCTATTTTTAGAATTTCATCATTCAGTTTGACGGGCAACAAAGTGACAAGTATTATAAGATTTCCTCTAAAATAAACATAACATGATAGAGTTTTTCATAAGCGTGAGTTGTTTTATTGAAATAGAAACCGCTCAACCCTTTCAACAAGGAACTAGTTAATAATTAAGAAGAAACTAATTCAAATCCTTTCACGGTCAACCACTAGCAATGAGAACCAAATTCAAACCAGAAAATTTTGAATCCAAACGCACATCAAAATTTTGATTTATATTCAGCAATTAAATCCACGTTCAACAGCTCAATTAAGTTCAATCCCCAACCAAAAATCATCACAACACATAACGTAACAGGAATTCCAAAACTTGAGATTCAAACCAGATTTTGGAACGTGAAAGCCAAAACAAAACCCAGATTTTTGAATCACAATTTCATATTTTAACCGAAATCACGAATCAGAAATGAGAAACAAAAGAACCTATTCGTTGCTTTTCTATCTTCTGTTTAATGCAGAAAACGAACTCAAAAAAACCAGATTTTCGAACCAAAGTTTAAATCTGGTTTTTTCTATTTTTGAATCACGAACCAGAATTTTTTTTACCCAACGAAAATATGATTTTCAGCATCTTCTTTGATTTCACGGATGCCCCAATATCCAACAATCAAATCTATTTCCTCTTCTTTCTTCACGGACCACAGCAACGCAACATACATCAACGTGGAGCAGCATCTGCAATGGCAGCAGTAGCTGCAAACGGACACCATAAACAGAGCACCCTCGCCCTGTTTTCTCTTCTTCTTCATTTCGGCCTGCAACCTCTCAATCAACAATTTCCACTTCACATCCATCAGCTCGGATCTTCTTCTTTGCTCTGTATCCTTCCACCAGCAACAATTGTAGTTGCAGCACACAACATCAACATGGTAGTCTCATCCTCCCCTGCTTTCTGCTACACAACTTGGAGCAGCAGCAGCTGCACCTCTACTGCTTTCCTTTCTATCCTTCGTCTGGCAGTGGCAACAGTAGCTACTCTTCCAGTTTCCATGCTCCATTTCTTTCTCAGTTCATTGCTTCAAATAACCACCGGGCAGCTTCTTTCATAAGCCAACCACACCGCCCAACAGTCTTCTTCTCATTTCTACAGGTTTCGGTCCTTTTTTTTTTTTTTTTCTCCAACCATGTCCAGAAATTTGATTTAATTTCCTTAGGGATTGATAATTTGTTAGTCATTTTTAATCGTTTAAAAACTTTAGTATAAGTTTATACATGTTAATGATGTTATTACTTATATCTTTAGTTCTTCCATTATATGTATAAATTTTTCCTAATCACTTTAGTTCACTTAACTTTGTTATAAGCTTATATATATGTTAATAATATAATTCATTATTCATTTTAATGCTTCTTTTATACGTATACATACATATATATATATATATATA
>JAJIYU010013900.1:0-13573 GCA_030144865.1 Tinospora cordifolia
CATAGGTAATAACATCATTAACATGTTTAAACTTATACTAAAGTTTTTAAATAATTAAAAATGACCAACAAAGTATCAATCTTTAAGTGAATTATATCAAATGTAGAATAGATCGGATGGAAAAAGAAAATAAAATAAAATACAAAAATCTTGTTGTGCAACGGGAAGCTTGAGGAAACGACTAGAAGACTGTAGAGGGCGGTGTTCTGTTGGTTTGCGAGGGAAGCCATTCGGTGGTGAACTGATATATATAACCGAGAAGGAAAATTGGAGCAAGATGGACAACAGAGGAATGAGAGACAGGGGAGAGAATGGTGATTTCTGCTACCGTTGCAGCTGACGATCTGCTGCTGTTACTGAGTGAAAGGGAAGGAGAAGGTGATGAGGAACGGAACCGGGGAGACGTAGTGTGCTGCTGCTCACGTTACTGCTGCATGCTACTGTTTTGAGTGCTGTGGCGCGGACAGAGGAAGGAAGAAACAGAGGAGGACGTTGCTGCTGTTGGAAAATGATAGGAAGAAGATGATGAAATGCAGCCGAACGGAGAGGAAAGATCGAAGAACAGAGCATGGTGCTCTATGCTGCTGCGTTGGTGTTCTATGATGTTTAGACTGAGGAAGACGAAGACATGAAGAGTGAAAACAGAGCCTCTGCTGCTACGGTTGCTGCTATTGCTGCAGCTCTTGTGAGCTGCTGGAACGAAAATGAAGAAGAGGAACCAGGGACGGTGACTAGTTCGATGAAATAGTGGCAGCTGCTTGAGGCTGTGATGAAGCATGCTCGTGCATGATGAAGGAGATGGGAAACTTGGCTGCTGCAACTGAAAACAGGGGCTGCTGGGTTTGATTATAGGAAGAAGAAGTTGCTGTGTGAGAATGAGACCCCAGCTGGCCGAAGAAGGAAGAAGGAGAACAGAGGAACTGTGCAGCTGCTGCTGTGAGTGCGTGAAGAACAGAGTGTGGCTATTGTTGCAGACTGAGGTGGAACTGATGAAGGATGGTGGGCTGGCTGTGGACCGAAACAGGGGCGGCTGCAATTTGGTGTTCTGGTGGAACAGAGTTGGACAGCAACCGTTCCGTGAAGAACGAAGAAGTGAGCAGCACAAATTGCTGCTGCTGGTGCTCATTGGCTGCCGAACAGAGAAGGCTTCGGCTGCTGCGATCGAGAACAGGAAGGCTCCGTAAGGCTGTGCAGTGCTGAGATCTAGTGAGAATGAAGAGAAATTGAAAGTAGAGCAAGACACTCTGCTGTTGGCATGCTGCTGCAACCACCGTGGAATGTATCGAATGGCTGATTAGAGTGTGTGTGTGAAGTGATTTCAACTGCCGTGGTAACGAGTCTTTCATCAACTAGTGAGTCACCGAATTAAGAGGTAAGACACATTATTAGAATTTTGATTTTCGAATTTAAGCATGCTTGTCCAATAATTAAAATATAATAGGACTTATAAATGTGATTTGAATTAGATCATAAGTTAGCATAGAAAATTAGTATGCACTAATTGGAATTAGGAATTATGAAATGCTAAGATTGAAAAATAAATAAAATTAATTATGAATGCATTTCCAATAATTCGAAGTTTTAAATCAAGGAACTAAAAAGAATTAGAAGTGAATTATAAAATATTAAATTATTTAAATAGGAAAATAAATAAATAATCACTCAAATAGTGCATCGTGGTGGTAGCTAACTTCATCAATTGGTGTTTGATCAAAGTAAAGAGGTAAACAATTTAAATGAATTTAGATAATTAAAAATTTAACAGGTAATCTAAGTATAGGGACACAAAAGACTCTTAAAAATGTGTTTAATTACTCATGAACCTTAGTAGTAAGAAAATAATAGAAATATTAATCGAGAAATTATACGCCATAATTCTTTTGCAGATAAAAAGTTCTAGGACGGTCGTAGCGACAAAGGAGTAGGAAATCGCCAAGAATTCAGGTGGGCATGATTTTCTCTCTCACATGTAGTATGCAGATTTAAAATTCAAGACATTGTTTGAATAGATTATAGGTTGTTAATATTTTGAAAAAGGTTGATTTGAATTGTTGGAATTGGATGTTTTGGTTGAAATTGTTGAATTGCCGAATGTTTTACCGCTATGCATGATTTCTATTAAGATTTACCGCTCATGTAATATTTAATTGATCTATTTATGATATTATGTTGATAAAATGTTTTGGGCTTGAATGTGTGATTGCTTCACTAAATTAAGATTGATGGCTAAATAAGAATTACACACACCGGTACGACAGGTTGCATAGCGTCGTAAATATTCCTGACCCTTAGTGTCGATTGCAAATTTCATTGTCCTGGGAATCATAAGGAATAGGCTGCATAGCGTTCCTTACCTTTGACTGTGATATCTTGAGAATAAAAAGGAATAGGTCGCATGACGTTCCTTTCCTTAGATTTTGCTCGACACTTGATTTGTCTTCGGGATTTGGTAACAGGTTGCATAGCGTTACCTTAGTAATTGGCTGCATAGCATTATTGTCCCTTAGACTGTGATTCACATGTACAGGCCGCAGGGCGTGTATGGGGATAAGTAATAGGCTGCAGAGCGTTACTTATCTTTGGATGTTGATGTTCTTGATTTCTTGTTTTTGGCCAAAATGCATACACTTATTTCCATCCTGGATCATAAAGGAATATTAGGAGTCTAACCAACTCTTCCGGTTTAGGTTACAACAAACAATTTAATGTTTGAAATGCCTAATGTTTGAAAGTGTTTGTAATGTTTTGGATTGGGTCTGTATAATGCGTGTGATGTGTAGGAATGATCCACTAGGCTTTCGAGCTCACTCCCACTTTATTTTTTAGGTACACTTGGATGTAGAATATGTTGACTACGTCAGAAGACCCGCACTCTGATTGGACGCCTCGTGGGGAGGTTGTCAAGGATAGGTGACTTGGGAACTGGGTTTTATGTATTGTACTGGATTATTTTAATGCATTTACACTTGCTTAACTTTAGTCGTTTCATTTTTTAATGATTTTCCTTGTTTAATGGTTTTGTCATGAATGAGTAGTTTTAAAATATTTTCCATTGCAGTATTTGATGACTCGTATTAATGAAACCAGTGAATGTCTCAAGAAGTCGTTTTAATTCTTTTATTTCATATGAGAGATTATCCAGACATTGGTTTAGAAACTAATAATTTTGAACGGTATTTCGAAGAAAAAGATTTTGACAGAAGAAAATTTTAGTAGCATCTCGATTTTCATCGGGCGACAATCCACACATGATGTAACACGTGAACGGAAGTCCGGTCAAAAATTGGGGTGTTACATACTGAAATAATAAACATAACAGAGTTTAAAAACATGTTATATAGATGCTATTGGTATCATATTAGTATAATATGTATACAAAACAACATAACATAGTTTAAGAACATGGTATATAGGTGAAATTGGTATCATATCAGTATAATATGTGTATACATACATTGCAAAGTGTCCAAAACCCTATATTTTGGTATTATGTTGGTATATTGTTAGTATAATATCTGTAAGCAATAATATCAAGTGCAAAAAATTAAATTTATAGAGGAGGAGATAGGCTGGCCTGGGGTGAACATTGTGTAAAACCATTCCTTATCAGTGACATCAACAATTGAAAAATCAAAAGTTGGATTCAAATTGTTTTCACGATCATGGTATACTTTATTTGACCTAAATAATGTGATAGATGTTAATATCAATGTATTATAAATAACAACAATATTCGAAATGCAAACTTGATCTCTAAGAAAACTTACTTCGAGTGCTTCAGCCTACCCTTTTGAATCCACTCATCAAACTTAACTACAGTACTATTGTCTATATCTTCAAGTAGATAGATGTTTAAGGGGGATAGTTATCCCTTCATAATCTCCTTTCCTTTATGTTTATCTCTAGCGGGACACCTCTTCCTTTTATTAACTATTGGAGCTAGAAGAAGTGGAATGTGATCTTCAGTAGAGATGGCTGAAGTAGCAACATTGACTGCCCACTTAAAAATTTCGTCAATTATGGTTTCTCGTTCACCTTCAACAGGTGCATGATATTTCGATTCATCCTTGTCAGCAACCTGGGACAGTGAAATTAAACGAGAAATGTCCCAAAAGCAGATATATTAAGGATAGTTAGATTTATAAAAACTACAAAAACGTACTCTTGAATTAATAAAAGAATTGTATTCATGATCTTACCAGGATTGATGATTTTTCTTCTTTATTTCACCTTCACTTATTATTGAGTCGGCCTTTAACATAAAAATATACAATATTAATGGATAATGAAAATGAATCTAAATGACAAATCACTATCCAAATAAAGTGTTCAAAAGTACCTTCCTCCTTTTGTCGCAACTACTAACAATCTCTTACAGTGCCGTCAAACTCTGGCATGCAGCTTCGACATCAGTACATTTTTTCCTACTAGCAAATTCTTTTTTATTGTATTCTTCTTTATTTACATCATCTTTTTCAAGACAGTTCTACATGAAAAATGGAAAATTTAGTGAGCCAAATGAATATATACAGTTCGTATAACATCAATATACACAAGCAAATAGTAGATAACAACAAGCATACATTATATAATATATTACACTCATGGTATAATGTAGGTATATAAATGGTATACTGCAATGAAAATCTAAAAAAATTGATTGGTATTGAAACTTGGAATATTTACCTTTTGCAATAGAGATTTCAGATAATTAATTTCTTCAAAAATCTTATCAAAATCGTTTTTAAACATTATTTTGATCTCGTTACAACAATCACATTGCCTTCCAAGTATACTCATGGTTGCGACAGACTTATTTATAGGAATATTACTGCCAATAGGTTTATTTACAGGAGGCGGCATCCATGTTTGGCTGCAGTAACTCATTGGGGCTTGCTACAAAATTTTTGAATTGAAAATAGACAAATATGAGATCATAAGAAATGTGACAACAAAGAATAGTTTAATTATAATATAAATGTTGTGTATACTATATGATCAAATACATGAAAAATTACCTTATTAACAGATAAATTGTTTAGCACCTTCTCCATGTTCTTGAAATTAGGCATGTCAATGCAAGTCTAGTTTAGTATAGGAAGAAATCCATTGATACGTCGATTGGCAAACAAACCATTAGTATCAACAAAACACTCATAAAGCCAAACTTGTAATGCTATTGGAAACCCAAGAAGCTTGTACATAATCGGGTATTTGCCCCTCCCAGCTTCTAGCTAGATTGCATCCAATGTAAAATTACCCTTCATGGAATCCAATGTCATGTCAAAAATAACTCTGCCCTAAGGATAATCCATATATTCACCAATTTGTACAAGTTCAAAATCAACTTCATTTACCAACTTTTCCATTTTATTAGGAAACAAAAAATAATTAATGAAGAACAAAACTGCAATCTTCATAGCATCATCATCATTCTCCCATATGGGATTTGTAAATGCGTCGACTATACACTTCTTATTTATCTTATCCACTCCCTTAAAGTATTTATCCTTCAAAATTTTACCCTCAAAACCAGTTGTAATATTTTTGGTTTTTCCACTGCATTTCAAACCCATTATCATTGCAAATTAACTATGGAGAATTTTGCAATAATGTGATTGAAATTGAAGATCAAAATAGACTCGTCTTTTTGAACAACCTCTTTCAACAATATATTATGAACCATTTGAGGTTGCAAATCAGCTGTTTCATATCAAGAAAATGGCCAAAACAAGTCTTCCGGAACATTAGCAGTTGGTCATCTGTCAACGTGGAAATCAACATATTGCATGCATTCAAGTTGGTCAGGCACCCAACCTTGGCTGAGTATCTATCTTCAAGGTTAACAATATATTGATATTCCTGTATGTGTATAATACTAGAATAACATGTTAAAAAGTGTATAATAACAAAATGAAAAGGTGTATAATATTAGAATAATCATTCCAAAGGATATAACATCATTATACATCTTTATATCAGAATAAACATTATAATAGTATAGCATCTTTATACTCTATTATATAATAAACAGTCAATGAATGCTATAGTATAACATCTTTATACCGTGGGTATACCATAAACAGTTAATAAATATTAGTGTATAACATTTTTATTCTCAAACTATTTAATAAGAATACATCATGTTTTTGGTATACATATGTATAATACTAAAAAAAGAAGAGAAAGCATGCTTGATCGAACAATATTGTAGTTCAAAGAAAGTTGAACAGACCACACAATCATTCACTATCACATTCAGACGAATAGGAATACAAAATTCAAAAGAGTGTGATGTACATGGTTCTTGGCATTTACAATTGTCCTGTTGGGAGAGGATAAACACTCGTTCTTCATTGTAACAGAGGAAATCGTAAACACAATGGAGAAAAAGACAGAGAGATTAGTGCACAAAAATGAAAACAAACTGAATCGAAAACTGAATCGCAATCAAATGAAGTAATTTGAGCGCATATATATATATACACGATATTTCTGAATGAATGATGCGGGTATAATAAACGAATAATACATGTATAATATTTGAATAACGCACAAATATGCATGAATAGTGGTATAATGTGAGATTAATATTTGACTAATTTGAGTATAAAAATTGTTTGGTTGTTTGGCAAAAAAATTCAGGAATGAGATGTGAATAATATGGGGATAAATGAATAATGTGCGCATATAATATATATATATTGACTGAATAATGTGGGTATAACAAATGAATAATTCATGTATAATGCAGATGAATACTGGTATAATATGAGAATAATTTATGAATAATTTCTTGATGTAAAAATTTGGGAATGACATGTGAATAATGTGGGGATAAACAAATAAGGCGCACATATATATACTTTATTTATGACTGAATAATGCGGGTATAACAAACGAATAATTCATGTATAATGTAGGTGAATAACAGTATAATGTGAGAATAATTTCATAATAATGCAAGTATAAAAATTGTTCGGTTGCTTGGTGTGAAAATTCGGGAATGACATGTGAATAATGGACGAATATATTTAAATATAAACTACAAATAAAAATGCATGTGTTATACAATAAATTATATACGTACAATAGGAACTTATATATGTTAGATTATATAACACCCATGAATTTTGTATGAATTTCAAATAAAGTATTTTGTTTGAGAAATTTATAATATATTTTAGATATAAATTGCAAATGTATACTTTAAAGTATTAAATAAATTAAATTAATTGAAAAATCTTATTATCTGAGAATAAATAATAGAAAAATATATATAAATTTATACAGGGGTATACGTAAATGTGAAATGTAATATAAATATATAAAAATATTCATTATGTTTGTATAATATGTGTGTGGTTTTACATAATGTATAGTCATAATATATTACACGTATTATATGAGTATGTATACAAATATATACAATAGAATGTAAATTTATTAGTGTAAGTTAATAACATTTTTATTTTGATATATATATATATACAATTATTTATGCAATTATATAAATAAATGTTTATATAAACAATTATTCATATAATTATTTATATAAAGGGCTTAGGCTTAACAGTGGTTGGGCAAACTGGACGTGGTAAAGGAGTTCGTCGGGCTAATGTGTCGGTTGAGCCGCCCTTGGCTTAGAGAAGGGCTCCCGACATTCTCAATTTCTTGTTTTAATTTATTTTGTAAAAATTATTTTATTACTACCAATATTGTTCGATGTAATAAGCTTTATCTTCTTTTTGATAGTATTACACATACATTCTATTATTATGTACATCTTATTATACCTTTATTGGTTTGATTATACATACATTCTACAATTATACCTTGGTTATACCATTATTCACATATTATTTGTAAGTTATATCAGCCAACTGTACGTACATTTTTTATACTTCTATTATTCGATTGTTATTTTAACATTATCCCAATACTCGCATTATTCCTTAATTATTCATATGTTCTGCATATGTTGTACTGCTATACCTTTATTTCAACATTTTATTCACATGTTATTTCCTCATTATTGACATGGTATTCCAACATTTTATTCACATGTTATCATCGCATTATTCACATTTTATTCTCGCATTTTTATACCAAAACAACCAACCAATTTTACAACCGTATTATTCAGTTATTATTTCTACATTATACTAATTTTCATGCATTATCCATCGGTTGGTATGTTATACCAACATTCTACCATTACTCTCATTATTCCATGATTATTCATATGTTATACATACATTATACCTAATTTTATTCACATATTATCCCTGCATTTTTTAACCAAAACAACTAAACAATTTTATGCCCTTATTATTTAGTTATTATTCATCGGTTGGTATGTTATACATCTACCATTACTCGTATTATTTCATAATTATTCATATGTTATGCATACATTATACCGCATTTATTCACATGATATCCCGCATTATTCACATGTTGTCACTGTATTTTTATATCAACAATCGAACAATTTTTATACTTACATTATTCAGATATTACTATTGCATTATGCCATTATTCATGCATTATCCATCGCTTGCTATTTTATACCAACATTCTACTATTATTCGCATTATTTCATGATTATTCATATGTTAAACTGAATTTTGTTTACATGTTATTTCTGCATTATTCACATGTTATCCCAACATTTTTTACCAAAACAACCGAACAATTTTATACATATATTATTCAATTGTTATTCTTGCATTATATCATTATTCACGCATTATCCATCGGTTGGTGTGCTGTACTTCTACCATTACTCGCATTATTTCATAATTATTCATATGTTATGCATACGTTATACCATATTTTATTCACATGTTATTCCTGCATTATTCATATGTTAACCTCACATTTTTATATCAACAACCAAACAATTTTTATATTCGCATTATTGAGATATCATTCTCACATTATACTACAAAAAAAGTTAAAAAAAAAGAAAAGAAAATGAGTTCCTCGCCCTTAAAAAAAATCACACAGGAATACCCATCTTCTTCAGAGTGACTGTTGTTCTTCTTCTTTGTGCGTTTAAGTTCATCAATTTTCATTGTTCATCTTTCTTCTGTTAATCTTCATTTGTTGTTGTTGTTCTTCTTTAGGTATTTGGGAACGGAATATCTATTTGTGCATTTGGGAACAAAATCTATGCTTGTAATGGTTGTTCTTCTTCTTTGTGCATTTCAGTTCATCGATCTTCTTTGCTTGTCTTTTTTTAATTAATCTTCATTCGTTATCTCTAGAATCAACACAATCATTTGCTTGTAACTATTGTTGTTTTTCTTTGGGCATTTGGAAATGAAATCTCTGCTTGTAGGTTTGGTAAGTGTTGTTTTTCTTCTATTGTTATTATTATTATTATTTAAGTTTTTTGGTTGTTCTCGTTGTTTTTTTTTCTTTTTTACTAAATCTAGGTTTTATAGATTGGACTATGAATGCATATGGTAAGACCCTAAAGAAACCTTATGTTTAGTTTCATTGCATATGGTAAGTCAAAAACATGCTAGGGTCTCTAAAAAAAAATATCAGATTAGTAGCCAACCATTCACATTATCTGGATGCTAAGGCTGATTTTGATATATTGGCGTCTACACTTGTGTCATATAGTTTTATATCCACTAAATAAGATCAATATCTTTTTTTTTGTATTAAGCAAGTGATCCTACATTTTAATTATAAATTTTGGTAATATTTTAGTGACTACAATTGTTTCTTCTATATAGATCAGTTTTATTGATCAATTGAATCATATTTTTGGTGTGAAAATTTTCGGTGATGTGAATTTCTTTTTGCAAATTCAAGTGAAGCCTACATCTAATGAAACCAAAACAAAATAATAGATTGGAGATATTAATTTATTTTCTAGTATAACTAGAAACATTATTAATTTATTCTATTGACTTATTTTTGTTCTTTTATTTAGAAATTGATATATTTAGCCACACATGGATAAAAAATGGGTTCATATTTCAAGGTTAACTCTCACATCTAACAGTAGATAGCATTATTTATTGCTTGCTTGCATTATTCGAAATTTTAGTAATTTTCATTTTTTTTATGTTGTCTCAAGAGTATAGAGATGGTGCTCGAAATTTTATCAATTTTGCACATGCAAGTTTAGGAAATATGGACATAATATCATGTCCTTATACAAAATGCAAGAACTTGGATTGCCACCATTATAATTTAGTATATGAGCATTTAGTCATAAAAGGTATGGATCCTACATATACTAATTGGTTTTTTCATGCAGAAAGGCTTGAAACATGTGGTTATGTCTTCAAAGATATACCTATGAATGATGTGTACAAAATATACAAGGACCATGCATATATTCGAAAAGATCATAATAGGCAAAATGAACATGAAATTGAAGATGACGACCTCACACATTTAGTTGAAAAAAAAGAGACACCCTTATATCTTGGTTGCGTGGAATATACTAAAATTTTAACAACAATAGTTTTATCAAGTTAAAAGCTTCATATGGTTTATCAGACACTGGGTTTAATGAATTGCTTAAGATTGTTGGTGATTTGCTTCCATTTGATCATACTTTTCCTAATTCTTTATGTGCAACAAAAAAATTTCTAAAGGCATTTGATCTTGAGTATGAGAAGATACACGCTTGTAGTAATGATTGTTGTTTATTTAGAAATGAGCTACATGATGCAGATCTATGCCCCAAATGTGGTTCGTCTAGATGAAAATCAAAGCACACTAAAAAAAAAGACAAAAGTCCCTAAGAAAGTATTGCATTATTTTCCAATAATTTTAAGACTTCAAAGAATGTATGAAGTAGTTGAAATAGTTGAACAATTGACATGGTATCAAAATAACAAAAGTACAAATAGGAAAATGAGGCATTCAGTTGATTTACCTGCATGGGAAACTATAAATGACAATCATGAATCTTTTGCATTAGATGCTAGAAATATTAGATTTGGATTAGCTATAGATGGTTTTAATCCATTTCAAGACCTTAGTTTGAGGTATAGTTGCTAGCTAGTAATATTAGTTACATATAACTTGCCTCCATGGTTGTGTATGTTGAAGGATAATTTAATGTTAACATTACTAATTCTTGGACCAAAACAACCAAGAAATGATATAGATATTTACTTAGCACCTTGCATAGATGATTTAAAATTTTTATGGACAAATGGAGTTGGAATGTATGATGCATTTACAAAATCAAAATTCAACTTAAGAGCAAACTTAATGTAGACTATAAATGATTTTCCTGCTTATGCAAATATGTCTGGGTAGTCAACAAAAGGAAGATTTGCATGTCCTATTTGTCACTTGGATACTTGCTCTGAATGGTTACGTCATAGTCAAAAATTTTCATACATGGTTCATAGAAGATTTTTAGATCATGGCCATCCATATCGAAAAAAAGAGCTTGGTTTAATGGTAAATAAGAGTTACGAGGAAAACCAAAGTGGTTTACAAGTGAAGCAATTCTTGCAGAGGTAGAGAATGTTGTAAATGACTAGGGGAAGAGTAAAAAAAAGGAAGAAAAAGACAAAAGAGGAGGAACAAAAATGGAAGAAGAAGTCAATTTTCTTTGAATTTCCATATTGGAAGGTATGCTTACAAATTTGTGTCATTGTAATTTAAATTCATTTGTTTTGTAAAACATAATACGGATTCATTCTATTTCATAACATATGAAGTAATTAAGTCAAATTTATGTAGAGCTTGCTTTTCTGTCATAATTTGGATGTGATGCATGCACATTGAAAAGAATATATGCGATAGTATTATTCCACACTTTTGGATGTGAAAGGCAAATCAAAAGATGGACTCAATGCTCGTAAAGATTTGGAATGCATGAATATTAGAACTGAGTTACATGTTGAGGAGTGAGGAGATCGATTATATTTACCTGCTGCAACACACACTCTTTCAAAAGAAGATAAACAAATTTTTTGTAGAAGATTAGCAAATTTGAAGTTACCAGATGGTTACAATTAAAGAATGTAAGATACTTGGCTTAAAGTCATATGATTGTAATTTATTAATGCAACAAATTTTTCCTGCTCCTTTGAGAGGAGTTCTACCAAATGGTCTAAGATATGCAATTTCCCAACTTCATATATTTTTTAATGTACTTTGTGATAGGATAATTAATCGAAATTTACTATTGGACTTGGATGATTCAATAGCTGAAACTTTGTGCATTTTTGAAAGGTTCTTTCCTCCGTCTTTTTTTGATATTATGGTTCACTTAACAATTTACTTGGAACGAGAAGCTTGTTTGGGTGGACCAGTCCAATATCGGTGGATGTATACATTTGAGAGGTAGAATATATATCATTTTAATATGTTTAGCTACTTTATTATATATGTATCGTAGTCTATTGCTCACCAAATAATTGAATGTACCAATCTTTGTGGTGTTTTAGATTCATGAAAGTGCTAAAAGGCTATGTTAAGAATCGTGCATGACCAGAGGGTTGTATAGCTGAACGATATCTTGCCAATGAGTGTACCATATTTTATAGCAAATATATTGAGAAAGCACGTGAGGTAGGGATTCGATCGACACACAATGAAGATGTTGATAGTGAAGATGTTGAACATGAAGATGAAGAAAATGAAATAACATTGGAGGGCTACCCCATTCTTACTAAAATGAAAGTTGTGCTTCCATTTGATATCTTGGATACTGCTCACCGTTATGTTTTATTAATGTCGTGTAATCACCCTAAGACTTGTAATGCGTCCACGTCAATATGAATTTTTAAAAATTCAAAATAAATATAAAAATGAGTGGAAACTTGTTTTTAATGATCATTGTATGATATTTAATCAAGATAAAATTTATTAGAACATTCGGATAGCTAGAAACGTGCGGGGAAAAGTGTTAAAAAACAAGGCATCTTGTTGCCTACTGCGGTCCGTGATGAGAAAAACCCAGAAAAAATGCAGAACACACTGTGGATCGCGGTCCTTATAGGCCGACTGCGGTCATCAGTGGAAATGTGCAAAAACGAGAAAACTAGGTCACATTGGTGACCGCGGTCCGTGGAGTGCCGACCGCGGTCCATAAAGGGATGACCGAGGTCCATAAAGTGAAGATCGAGGTCCATGAAGAGAAAACTGTCTGAAGACTGAGGTCCGTCTGACGACGACCGCGGTCCGTGTGCGAGTTATATATAGATTTCAAGCACAGAATTTCTCATTTTGCACTGAAACGATCCAGGATTTGGAGAGAGCGACATGAGAGCGATTCTCAGGTGAGTTCTCTGATTTTCTTTGAGTTTTCTTTAAGATTTGAGCTCATCTAAGAGAATCTTTCAATAGTTAGTGAATCAAAGTGATGAAGATCCGTCTTTGAACTTGGTATTGTGAGTTTAGTAGTTGGAAACCAAGTCAAACATGATGAACCATTGTTTATTCCTTTATATGTGTGTTTTGACACTAATATGATGGATTTAGGATGGTTATTTGGTGATAGAAATGAAGGGATCGATTTCATTGAAAGTGAATCCCGTTTTTGAGGCTTGATCAATGGGTTTTGATGAGTAAACAATGT
>JAJIYU010013901.1:0-13595 GCA_030144865.1 Tinospora cordifolia
GATATCACATATATCCAAAGCAAACACCCAACAATCAACCAAACAATGCACGCTGGCATAATGGAATCCCTGTTCCATTACGGCTAGTATATATTTATGCCAAATCCTGGTATCTAAGGATGACATAAGACCCACCATACGCGACCGTCCCATACCAGTAGAATACAATGTGTGCAAGTTCTTCCAAAGAGTCCATTCATTGCCCATTACAATTTCGCAAGTGTCTCGCTCCTTAAAGCAGAGGCAAGACCCACCATACGCGACCATCCCATACCAGTAGAATACAGTGTGTACATGTTCTGCCCAAGAATCGATCACTCACCATACATGGTTTGTTATTCTTCGAATCCAAGATTCCTCCATACCCCCAAAGGATACAAGATCCTCCTGAATCGAGTCATGACCAAAACAAGTGTGTGTTTTCACGTTATAAGTCTCTAGCTTATGTCCTAAAAGCTTTTATTGAGATCCACTATCTTCAAGACATCACCTGGTCTTCCCTAAACCTAGGGTTACAAGACTTGGATTGTTGACTCAACAGTTAAGTCACCAAATCTGACTCATTCTCACTTCTATGTGACGCCCTCGGTCTCAAGTTCCCCCGGATCCTTTCCAAAGTAGCGCAACACTCGCAGAGAGTAAAACTCGGCCTACAAGGCTACTATCCAAAGGAAGCGCATCATTCGTAGGGAGTAAAGCTTCCACCTACAGGGATACTATCCAATGGAAGCGCATCTCTCGCAGGGAGTAGAACTCCATCTACAAGGCCACTACCCGTACCCAAATCCGTCTGCGAATGGTCACTTGAGCACCTGACATCACCTAAATCTTTTCTAGACTTCTAGCCACATAATCACTAGTGAATTTCTTTTATTAACTCTCTCTTCAAAAATAAATCAGATCGAAATCATTTCCAGTGAAAATCAAATTCGGTGAAATTTTCTTTTCATTTCAATAACATTGTTATAAAAACAGTTCCATCCGGCATTACTTGGCATGGAAAAATCCAGTCGTGCCCAGTGTTATCGAACACTAAGCTCTGATACGAAAAACTCTGTCACACCCCGACCCCCGGACCGAACGTCGTGTCTGTCAATATGAGGCCCTGTCATCGGGCGTCGCGTGGCTCCAAGCTCGGCGCGTGGTCCGCCGAAGCCCTGGGCGTGCGACAGTTATCATCATCTATCTTTCTACCTCTATACACGAGGTTTAAATCATTTCTTTAATTTCAAATAACCATTTTATTCATGCTTCACTAAGCAGTTAGTTTCAAATCAAATCCACCAGATGTTTAAAATCATATTTATATTGGAAATCAAGATAATAGTAGCGGAAGCATTTCTTTTGGATCAAATCTTTCTAAATCATCGAACACTGTTTAGCATTTCTATAACTAAAAATCATCAGTTTTATGAATTAAAAACGGTACAAAAATAGAAAAACAGTTAAACCAAAAATATCACTCTCTCTCTCTACATCCTCCAGTCTCCGATCTGCATCCTCACTGAGCGCTGGGCTCATGAATACCTGTAAAATAAAAATGGGGTGAGCTCAAAAGCCTAGTGGATCTCCCCAACACATCAATAGCATTATACAAACGAGCATACGAAACATGCAAACAGTTTCAAATCATTAGGGGCGTTTCAAACACTTAGTCAATTTATCTGTTGTGCTCTAATATCAGGAATTTTCCATCTGATATAAGGAATTAACTGAAAGAGTGAACCACCCTCGATATCCCATTTGTGATCCTGAACACAATCAGGCATGACATCTTAATAAAACAGAAGTCTACCTCTGAGACCACGACCCAAGAAGATACTGAAACCAAGGGAAAAATCCTCATGACATTGCAAATTCGAGGCTCTCATATGGCCGCTCGCAGTTTGGCCTAGTTGGGGATACCCACAATGACGTCCTGGGACATCCAGAGAACCTCAACGCGATGTGCCACCAGTGCCCGTCCATCGCCCCAGTACGTGGAGTTCTTAATAAACCTTTAATATTCTTTAGTTTCACAATCATAGTTTTCATTCCACACAGCATACAAACATGCTTATTCAAAATGCTAATCTAAGCAAATAAAGCAAACAGACATCAAGCTAATCATAGTATCCTAGTACTAGAAAGCGAGTAACCAGACATTAGGATATCATGTTAATCAATCCACCCAAGGCATACATCCCTAGCATGATACTAAGTACAGGAATTTAAACATGGATCATATTCTGTGTCCTACATCCGCATAATAGTAAAGAGTGAGGAAGAGATAATCAACCCCACCTGTGCACGTCAAAACGCTGCTGGATCGTCACCCCTCGCACAACTGTCCCATACCATCAATCTACATCATTATATGGTAATGATACATCAATTTGGGCCTTTAATACACATCTAACCCGACCCTAAGGGTTCGTTATCAATTAGTGCTTTAGAGTGTACCCAAAACACTCCAAAAACAACATCCATGTCCATTGACTGCGGTCAGTACGGTGTAGACCACAGTCTACACACAATTTCTCACCCAATAGTGGGATTTCACATGTGCACACCATACTTGTGATTCCCAATCCAATTTAACACTTAAATCTAGTGTATTGGACACCCAACAATCATTTAAACACATAAACCAACTAAAGAATGGTTGTTCACCTGGTTTATTCACCGAAATCCATTGATCAAGCCTTACAAACGGGATTTTGTCTCAATGAAATCAATCCCTTCATTTCTACCACCATACAACCATCCTAAATCCGTCATACTAGTTTCCAAACACACATACAAGGGAATAAACAACAGCTTATCCCATTTGGCTTGGTTTCCAACCACTAAACCCACAACACAAAGTTCATAAACGGATCTTCATCACTTTGATTCACTAACCATTAGTAGCTACTCATTTATGAGATTTAATCTTAAAGAAAACTCAAAGAAAATCAGGAAACTCGCCTTCAAATCGCTCTCCCGTCGTCTCCTCTGAATCCCAAGCAGTTTCAGTGCAAAATGAGAAAATCGGAGCTTGAAACCTATATATAGCTCGCACACGGACCACGGTCGGCATCAGACGGACCTCGGTCCTCGGACAGATTTCTCTTCATGGACCTCAGTCTTCACTTTATGGACCTCGGTCATCCCTTTATGGACCGTGGTCAGCACTTTACGGACCGCGGTCACCTATGTGACTTAGTTTCTCTTTTCGATGATATTTCCACTAATGACCGCAGTCGACCTGTAAGGACCACGGTCTATAGTGTATTTTTCCTTTTTTCTAGATTTTTCTCATCACGGACCGCGGTCGGCATCAGACAGACCGTGGTCGGCAGTGTGATGTCTTATTTTTTAACGCTTTTTTCACACGTTTCTAACTATCTGAATGTTCTAATTTATTTTATCTTGATTAAATAACATACAATGATCATTAAAAAAACAAGTTTCCAATCATTTTTATATTTATTTGGAATTTTCAAAAATTCATATTGACGTGGACGCAATATAAGGCCTAGGGTGATTACATTCCGTTGTAATGAAGACCGAAAGAGATCCTCTCTTAGTGCTCCACTGTGGTCCAGGAGCAGATCCGGAGGTAACGCCCAAGAGCTGGTTACCTTTCAGGACGCTAACGGGGGCATGAGGCCCTAAGTGACATTCAGCCCCACAGACAAACGCAGGTCATCGCCCCAATACGTGGAGTTTTAAAGTCTTAATTTAATCTTCTTTAGTTTCATATTTCATCACCAATCATTAATCATAGTTGATACATCAAGACGTAAAAATCAACCACGTTGGTAATCCATGTAATTAAAGCAAGAAATCTTTCCATATTACTAGGCATGCGATCATGATAAGAACTTAAACATCCACCATGTCTGTTTAGCATTCAAGTAATCAACCCAATCCATGTTCATTCAAGCAGTCCTAGCATGCTTTTATGCATCAAATTTAAACACACATCACGTTCTATATTTAAAATTTGAATAACAATAGGGAGTACGATAGTCACACCCACCTTATTTTTTGAGTCCCCTACGCCTCCGCGCCACACTTCACCACTCTTTGATTTTTAAACCTAAAAAACAAAAATCACTCTATTGAGTCCAACTCATTCGAATCAAATTTAAAATAGTTTCTTGGGGCTTGGGTATATATATATATTTATATATATTAAAGTACTCACAAGTTTACATGATTTATCATTCATGGACATTGATAAAGTCCTTCCATTTAGCAGCACCTTTCACATCAAACACATCCAATTAAATTAATAAAATAAAATGCGACGGTTTCAAAAACGTGAGGGTCTAGTGCGAGGTTTAGGATACGAGATTTTAAAATGCGAGATCTTGAATGCGAGCATTCAAATAAGAGATCTTGAAATGCGAGACTTCTAACATAGGAAATCTCAAATTGCAAGGTTTGAAATACTAGATCTGAGAATGCAAGATTTTACATACAAGCATTCAAACATGAGATCTAAAATACAAGATTTCGAAGCAACGATTTAAAAAATGCAATGGTTGTGAAAATACGAGAGTTTCCAAAATACAAGATCCAAAAAGTGAGGTTTCCAAAATGCGAGAGATTAAAAAATGTGAGGTCTAAAATACAAGATCTCAAGGCAAGGGTTTTATAAGCGAGATCTCAATTTCTCATTCACAACAAGGCACACATTAATGTAAAACACTTAAAATGCACAAACATTGAGACTAGAGAGGTATACCTCAATGATTCACGTTTTTGCCCTCGTTCCTCACCATCGCAAGGTTTCGAATCCTCTCGCCAAACTGTTTCACTTGAAAGAATGAACACACATGCAAAAACATGTAGAAAATGGATGCAAGACTTAATTCGAAAAGGGTTTATCGAGTTCTACCTTTTGCACAGGCAACGAGCTCATGGATCTGGGCTTGAGAGCCAATAGAGAGGGTTTAGAACGAGATTTGGGACGGCTTGGTGACATTTAGAGAAGATCAATAATGGTTGTTGCGCAGAAGAGAAACTAGATCTAGGAAATCATTTTTGTTTCACATTCTTTGCCCAGAAAACACAAAAAACTAGATCTATGGAATGAGCATTGGAAGCTTAGTCTTCTTCTTCTTTGCGCGAACAACGTAGCTGAAACTATTGCTTCTTCTTTGTCACGTGAAGATGCAGCAATAGTGTTGTCGTTTCATTCCTCTTCTTCTTCTTCGCCCAAATCGCAACAACAATCTTCACCTTCATTCTTCTCTTCTTCTTTGTTGTGCAGGAAACACAGCAGATCTTCTTCACGCAACCATGCACTAGATCTACGTCCTGTTCTTCCTTGTGCAAATCGCAGCAGTGAGCTGGTTTCATTCTTCTTTGTGCGAGATTTGTAGCAGCAATAGGCTGCTTCATCCTTTTCTTTCTTTTTCTTTTTCTTCTTCCTTCTCTCCTTCTTTTTCCTTCTCTCCTTTTTCTTCCTCTGTTCCTCACGCAGAAGCGCATAGTTGCATTTCTATTTTTTTTTTTGTTCTTCTTCGTTTCTATTCGCCAAAACATGGAGAGGAAGTTTTTTTTTTTTTTTTTTTTTTGCTTTTTGTTGCCCAAATCTTGAGTGTAAAAATTTATTTTAAGGTGAAAAAAATGTTTGATGATTTTCTTACATGTAACCTAGTTTATACGATTGCGGGGCATAAAGTATTTTTATTTTTTATTTTTATTTTTATTATTATTATATTTTTTCGCACGTTCATAGTCATCACCTACTTATTTTACATGCTCATAGTATAGAATATTTCTCCCTATTTATTTATTATTTTATTTGAATTTTAAGTTATTGAAATAACGCACGTAATAAATTTTTGGGGTATTACAAAGTACTTACTAGAGTACAAAGGTAGAACCAAAGGTAGTATCAGAAACTAGATATGGGTCGTTGGTTCAATAAGAGAATGTTTCAACTGAGTAATTGAAACCTAGGTCTAGGAAAAAGACCATAGGTAGAAACTTGGGTATTTCCAAGGGTGGCACGGTGAATAAAACATTTAGGACATAAGTTAGAGACTAAAAATTTGTGAAAACAAAACACTTTTTTGGTCAGGACACGAGATCGGAAGGATCATGTATCTCTAGTTTTTCTTGTGGTATAGGACGCATAGGAATTTAGGAATATGGAGGAATTCTAGACTCAAGGAATGACGAGCCATGTTTGGTGAATGATCGGTAACTTTGGAAGAGCTTGTTTCCCTATGCTTAGATGGTATGGGATAGTCGAGTATAATGGGGCTTGGGATATCTTAGTTTTCAAGACATTTGTGAAATTGGTTGGGTGTAGTGAGATCTCTAAGTAAAAGTCTGTGTCGATGGGCGAGGGTGGTATGGGACGCTCGAACTCAAAGGCACAGATGAAAACTTGGAATTTTGCTATGCCAGCGTGAACTTGTATGATTGCCTGATTATTTACAATGCATGCTATGTTTGAACTATATATGTATAGCACATGTATTGTGATCATGAAACCAAATCATGTACTCAACAACACTAAAGGACCTTGAAATCCTCAAACAGAACATAGAAGAATAAATTGATAGGTCACTAAACAAGTCGAGAACCTAGAAGCATGAATCTAGACTCATGATAGCTCAAATGAAATGAAAACTTGAGGAAATGATTACTAAGACGACGTGGACTTGTAGATAATGGCCGAATCTAAGAGATATGCCACAAGAGCTACCACATTTGATGAAACTGAACCACAAGCACATGAGTCACAAACTGGTGATGATAAGGCTCAAATTGGGACTGTGTTGACTCCTGAGTTTTATACAGATATCGGTAGGAGATTTATAGAAAATATCATGAGAGCATTGCCTTAGATGTTGCTATAGGCGATGCCACAGCCGCAGATACAAGAGAAAATTTCGCTGATGCAACCGATGCCCTTGCCTGAGGTCCCAGTTCATTAGAGGGCACAAGATGACGTGGAGGATTAAGAATAGAGAGCCATGCTAATAGAGCTAAAGAAACTTCACCCATCACAGTTTGATGGCATGACCGATAACATGACAACTGACCACTTGTACCAAGAGCTCGATGAGCATCTGGATGTATTAGGAGTAATAGGTTCCTATAGAGTTGTGTTGGCAACCCACCAGTTCAAGGGACCAACTAGTTGTTGGTGGAGGATGCTGAAAGTCGATCCAAATACCAATGTCAGTGAGATGAGCTAGGAGTATTTCAAGGAAGTGTTCTACGAGAAGTTCTTTCTAGAGGCTACCCTGATGAAGATGCAATTTGAGTTCGTTAGACGGAATAAGAGAGATATGATTGGCAGAATATGAGACCAAATTTATCGAATTGGTCTAGTTTTTCCCAAAATTGATTTGGGAAGAAAAGATGAAGGCCAACAGATTTGCACAAGGTCTCAAGATCAAGATTTAAAAAGTAATAATGCCAAAGATATATAGAGATGTCGACGAACGAGCATTGATATTGGAATAAGAACTCAACTTTGAGAAGAAGTTAAATAATAGAAACAAGAGGCCACAAAATGACCACAAGGAAGACAATGGAAACAAGAAACATAACACTTATAAGAACAATAGTAATAAAGTGCCTCAAACTTGAACCCAACCCAACTAGAACGAAGAGAAACGAAGGGAATAGGCCAAGCAACAAGGGTTGTGTTATCACTACAATCAACCAAAGGATGTGGCAAAGTTCTGCCTTACCAAGGTTCAAGCTCTCAACAGCAGCAACCATGGAACCAAAATTAGGGCTTGTAACAAAACCAGGCCACAGTATTTGCTATTGTTGATGTTCCCGAAGAGCAAGCCCCTCAGTAGTAGCACTAGTAGTATGTTGAATGAACGATTAGGACAATTTATATTTTTGAAGAAGGGTAGGTAAGTTGTAATACCCAGAATTTTGTTGAAGTTATTAGATGAAGGAATTCAAGAATTTGAAATTTTTGTACAAAGAATGTATATCCAAATCTTTCACACGAATGTCACCAAATAGATAAATAGAATTCAAGATGGAAGTTTACCTTAGAACTAAACCCTTAGCCATTCCCAACCAAAGAGCACCGGTAGAACTGATTACTTAGTGGAACAAGATCCTAGAAAGGGAATTCACCACACTAAGTAAATCACCTTAGGGAACCCCAATGTTATTCATGAAAAAGAAAAATTATTGCGTGTCGACTATCAAAAGCTAAATCCAACTATTGTTAAGAATAACTATCCCTTACTAAGGATAGATGACTTATTCAATCAATAAAAGAACCACTCATTCCTCTAAGACTGATCTTAAGATGGAAAATCAACAGTAAAGGAGAAGTAACCTTTACCAAGGATAGATGAACCACTGAGAGAAGCCACTAATTCCTCTAAGATTGATCTTAGGTTAGGATATCGCCAATTGAGAATCCTAGAATCAGACATACACAAGATAACCTCTAGAAGACGATATGAACACTTCGAGTTGGAAGCATTTATGGATCTAAGGAAACAAAGTATTTAGACAAGACCTTGATCTGTTGGTAGTAGTTCTAAGGATGACACCCTAACTTACACCAAATTCAAAATTGAACATGTGGAACATGTAAGGATTTCATTGCAGACACCTAGGAGAAATCAATTCTTGACTAAGTCCCGTAAGTAAGAATTATATTCAAATTCCTTGGCCATGTAGAAGGTACCCCTATATGTACTAGAAAGGTGGAAGTTGTCACAAACTAGAAGCAATCCAAGATTTCTTGAAATTAGTCATACCCATGGAAAGAAGTCAAGTTCAAATCAGATGAGAATTAACCAAAGAAGAGGCAGTTAAGATCTTCGACTGCGGGGTACAAAGCATGAGAACAAAAGACACTCCTTTAGTCAAAGTCCCTTAGAAACATCATGAAGTAGAAGAGGCCACTTGAGAGTTGAAAAGTGAGATGATGGCTAAGTACCCAGACCTCTTCATTAGGAGTACATAACTGAACAACACCTAGATAAACAAGTACAAATTTTGAGGATGAAATTTTTTTAAGGTGGGGTAGATTGTAATACAGTGAAAAACTCTCAAATATTAAGAATATATAAATGAGTTCATTAAATTATGAAACACATTAAATACTCAAGGGTAGAATGATAATTTTGCCTCTTAGGGATAAAATAGTAAATTCACATAAAAGGTAAAAAAATTACCACTATCTTAATTATCTCATAAGTAATTCCATAAAAAATATATATTAAAATATGAGTATTGGAATGGGGTGATAGAATATTTATTAAAATATGAATAGTGGAATGGGGTGGTGGAATATATATTAAAATATGAGTAGTGAAATGGGATGGTGGAATATATATTAAAATATGAGTAGTGGAATGAGGTGATTGGCTAAGGATGCTTATAAATAAAACTATTCCCTTCCCCTCAAACCATCTTATCTCATTCTTCTTTTCTTCATTCTCAAAAGAAAGAGAGTCTCATTATTCTTCTCTTTTTTCATTTTCTTCTTAGTTCTCTTCAAGCTTAAGAGAAAAAAAAATATCCTTGCTCTCTCCTTGAGTGAAGAAAGAAGGTTGAAGGTTTGAGAAGGCTCAAAATACCAAGGTCAAAAGGATTAGTGAGAAAAGGTGAAATGATTTCTCAAATTTATCTTACTATTTTGATTCAAGTATTATGTGCATGGTTGTTTGCCTAGCTTAGAAATATGTCATGATTACACATGTCATGCCTAGAAATGCATGCTTAGGGTTATATACTAATGATGCATGATTGTGATGATATGATCCATACTATGATATGTTTTCCATGAACACATTCTAGTTACTGTTATCTTGAATTTATCATGCCACTGTTGATCACTAATGAAAGATTAAACGAAAATTATCAACCACGTACCAGTACGATGACGAATTTTCATTGTGAGTATTCAAAGCGGGTATTTTTGAGGTAAGAACTAAGGGTTTGGATTTAACCCCACTTCATCAATGATAAGTTTGAAGGTCCAGATTCGATCTCATCCCCTAAATATGGAATACTACGACATAACCCTTTCGGTCTAAATATCAACTGATAACAAACAACTTTTTAATCACATGATCTTTTAAAGTGTTTGTTATCCATGTTCTATTTGATTTGAAATAATGAGTTAAATATTTAGAATGATTCATAGGCGCGTAAGCTCACCCTTCCTTTTTTTTACCTTTTAGAAAATTTCTAAACGAATGTTGTGTAATAAAAGTTAAATTCTGTTTATAAAATATTTAAGTTGGGCATGTTGTAACACCTCGGCCCCCAGATCCTGTCTCACACGCTGCTGACTAGGCTTCTTCGTCTCTCTCCGCAAGATGGAATCATGCGGTCACTCTCGCCATCAATATCTAGAGATCGACATGTTATTTTGTGTTTTTTCCTTTCTCACACCATCCCAATACAATATCTGAGTGCGAAAACACAAACATTATTATCATGCATAATTTAAAATGGGGATGGTGCGTCTCAAATCAATAACATGATGATTAATCTCATAACAGCTGAAATAAATACTCGAACACAATGGCCCGAGTTCAAAATGATTTAATAATCAAATGCATGGCCCCATGGCCAAAGTCAATAAATAATAAGACTAAACATAAATGAAATGTGGGTGTCATGCCCTACAACTATAAGCAAAAGTAAACTCCTACTGCTATGCAACCCCAACTGTGGATTGTATCAAACTACTCTAATGGAAGCCAATTACTTGCCTGCGAGCAAGTATCTTCAATGGTTATCTAAAGAATAGATTAGTGGGGGTGAGCTCAAGAGCCCAGTGGATCTTACACAAAAACATCTCGAGTGTTATAATAGTTAAAATACAAACATACAAGCACTTGTAAAGCATTAGGCGTTTCAACAATTCAATTGTTTGAGTAAGCGTTAATTCCAACTTAGGTTTGAAGTACTCAATACAACACCCGAGGCCTATTACACACTCCAAAACCCTATCTCGGGATTGACGTCTCACTCGATTATCAACCAGGGAGTGAAGTCTCACTTAGACTCTCAATTCCATTTCAAACAGAGACCCACCTAGGGCTAGGAATACCCACAATGATGCCAGACTACTGCCACAGTATCTGCATCATCGTGCCAATACGTGGTTAATTCTCTTTATCATCTTTGATTAATGATCACAAGCATATTCACATTTCAAATATCCAATATAAATAACAGATGGATATAAATAGACAAGTTATCATGCTCGTAATCACATTAATCATTCTATTCATCACATGGCATACATGGCATAGATTCTTAACTATAATATACTTCCTTACAAAACATGGCATGTTATAACTCCACAATAATAGATAGAGATTCATTCATAGGCATACACCCCTTGCATGCTTCTAAAACAACGAATAATAATAATCATACACAATCATGTTTCATATTTTAACCAAAATAATACGAAAGAGTTCAGGTAGTCACATCCACCTGTTATTTTGTTCCTCATTTCTAATTCTCACCTCGATGGTTACAAATTCACAACCCAATGGTTTAACATACATATTCTCATCAATATAGGTGTTCGCATCATTTTTTAATCCCTAAAACATTATTAAGTGATTATTATGTGTTATTTGATATGCAAATAGGTTGTAATTGCTAGATACTATAGTGTTACAATTTTGTGCCCAAGAATCCTATAAACTACTTATTTATCATGTTACCGCGGAACTCTCCATGTTACTACAGTAAAACTAGGCTATTCTTGCGGTGTGCTATGTGCAACACTGTGATAGTCACAAGGCATTCTAGAAAATTGCATTGCAGCACGTTTCTCATTTCCCTCGTACTTGAGACTTTGGTATTTCAAACCTATGATTCCAAGATGAGTTTTTCAGTGGGTAGAAACATTTTATACCTTCCTTGGTTAGTTTCTCTGGATGCCTTGTGCTACTTCCGTCCACCATTATGCCAAAAGAGCAGTTACACTTTGACTACAAGGAGAACACTGTTATGTCAATGAAATAGTTATATTCTGACTGTAACTGGTAATGGGTAGCACGGGTAATGGAAGTCTTACCTACGTTTCACCATTAGACAACGGTAGTAGTTCGCTCTCCTTACAGTTACTTCTTCTTTCAACGTTTTTGATGCTGCCAAGACAAGTTCAATAGGTGAAAACTAATCTCCGACATGCAGGGGACAAGAGGAAAGAGTTTACCTACGGTGACTGAACGATTAGGATTGCACAATTGTAAGGTTTGGGTAGAACGATTAGAGCTTTCTTTGAAAACACAAGATGAGCGAGTGTAAAAACTGAATTTGTGGTTAGGGTTTCTGCAAACAAGCATTTATAATGGGGGCCTCGAGTCCTTGGTTTTTCTGCACGCACAGACTTTCTAATTCTGAATTCAATTGCAGGACCACAGGCGAGGCTCATAAGATCGCAGTCTTAAGGGGGCTTAATCTCAAGACCATAGTCTCGATGAACATCTTTTTACGAATTGTGGGAACGCAGGATCATGGTCTCCTCAAATGACTATGGTCCTGCGATTTGGTGCCCCCAAATCGCAAGACCTCAGTCCCATAAATGGGGACCAGGGTCCTTGGTTGCAAGCCTTTCTTTTTTTTTTATTTGCTTTGAGATGCAGGACCTAAGTCCTCATGGCTTTTTTGGACGGAAGACATAGGTCCTCATTGTGAGGACCTTGGTCCTCATGTGTTGGAGGATCTAGGTCCTCATGTGAGGACCTAGTTCCTCATGTTGTGCAACTTTCTTCCTTTTTTGTTGTTGTTGTTCGGGTTGTTCTTTGTTCTTTTCTAATTGTTTTTCAACTTTAGGTTATTACACATGTTAGCCTCAATTTATATTTTATGTTAAAGTTCAATTTAATGTAATAAAGCTCTAGGATCCTTGTACTTCATGGCTATTCAATTCAGTTAATGATATTGATTTATTTTATCAAATGATTTCACATGTGCTTTATGAAATTCGTTTAAGTGTTTGTCTCATAAAATTGGGACCAAAAAAAATAAAATAACTTGACATCGCCCACCTCTCGGGTAGCCCACGAAAAGAGAAAGAGACGTCCAATGAGTAAGCACATGACATGAACATACCACGACAATTGGGGCACGTGGAGGCGGGGAGTTACACAAGGTAGTCATTTCCACCTTTCAATTCACTTCACTTCCTCAACTCCTTTTCTGCACACACTATCAACTCGAATGTTGTGATTTCTCAATCTAAGATATTTAAAATAATTATTTTTAGTATTTGAACATCATATAATATTATTAAATCATAGATTTAATAATCTCTTACCAAATATGACAAACAGTGCACCATTCGCCTTTTAAGTGCATTGGGTGTGCACTGTTGCCCTTGTTTAGTAGTTAAACTTGATTTACCCTTTTTCCAACTATGAACACTCACTATTTAATTACTTTTTAGACTTTTTAAAATCCTTTTTAAGTCCATTATCCATGGCCAACTGTAATACCCCAGAATTTTGTCAAATAATTTAAAATAAATAAAATAAGTCAAATAAATTAATTTCAAAGATTTTAAGAAATTTTGGGTGCAAATGGTGGGTCGGCACATGAAAAATAAAATAAATTAGAGATATAGTGAAAATTAAACAAAT
>JAJIYU010013902.1:0-13580 GCA_030144865.1 Tinospora cordifolia
ATCAGACCCACAAAGAGATGAAAAGTCCTGCGTACACAGCAGAGAGCTGAAGGGAGCGCTAGTAGATGCGCTGGCCCCACATGACGCATGCATGAGGACTTGGGTTCCGGTCCGAGGGTTCGGGGTGTCACACAACAACATACCAGTAGCAAGGTAAAGTTTGGACATGAGGACACTAATTTTTTGGAGCAACGCCAAAGGTAGGGATGGCGATATTTTTGCATGCGCAGCTACTTAGGCCTACATGCACAATGGTTATGATAATTGGCCTAGGATGTTGTTTAGTTGACATGTCTTGCTCAATCTGCATGCTTGATTTATGTATTTGCATGATAAATGATATGGTTTATGAATGAAAATATGCCCAATATAAGAAGAACACATGATTAAAATACTTGAAAATAGATGCATATATAGCCTATATATATTTCCATGGCTTAATAAATAAACTCATGATTATATCAATATGATAACATTAAAAATGGATCATGACTTATGATGATATATATGCTTAAATAATTGTATGATATTGACCACACATAAAATGCATTATTAAGATAAAAATCTACATTATGCAATGATTGACCTTAGGTACCGTTGGTATTCTACATGACGCTTTCTTACATTAATACTAGCAATTGAAAAACTTTCTATGTTTGATCACAATTCTTGGGTTGAGATATCTTTGCAAAGCCAAAAAAATCGGAAAGATGACCATTGGCAACACAAAACCTTGGTTGGCCTAGGTGTTGTTGGCTATAATGATTGGTGGACTACCTAGGCTTGGCCACCCAAAAGCTAAATGGTTATTTGAAATGCCTAATGTATCATTGTGCTCGCAAGACCATTTTGGTTGTAGGTTTGAATAGTTAGAATGTAAAATTGTATGACCCATTGGGCTCATAGAGCTCGTCCCTTTCTTTATTTCTAGTTGCATGTGACTAGTGACACCGAGGGAGTCGATACTTTAATAGTTGTGCTCATTTTTTTTGTTATTTACTTCATTCTTCATGGATTTTTTGAAACTTCACTGAAATGGTGATATTTAATTTTTATGATGATGTATTTTGAGATGCCCTTGGTGTAGGGCAAAACCTAATGATGTATTTTAATGGGCGCACGAAATGCGTTTGTTAACTTAGATTTCTATGCTTTAACATGTGGTTTTGGGAATGTTAATGATGAATACATGATGTAACATTTGTTGAAAATTGTTGTTTTTAATTTTTTCTTATGTTAGAAGAGTTTTGAAACTTAACAAAATGAGATTTAAAAAATGATAATGTTTTGATAAAGAGAAGAAAATGTAGAATGAAATCAACAGTGACACTTCCTAGACTTAAGAATGACAATGAATGAATATTTTTATGCTAGAAAAATAAAAAAGGGGTTCTGTAAATAAATACAAAGTTCGAAATGACACAAATACACACATTTCTATGCTCTAGAGTACTTGTTTTAAAAATTTGCTAACCAAAAGGATTTCAAGCTAACCACCGGATTTAATAAGAACAATAAAAGGGAGTGATACAAATTAATCATATTATGATTTTCTTTAAAATTTTAAAATCTTCAAATAAACATAAAAAAAAACTAAGAATGGTATTTGATAATATATGATGATTTAATTAAATGAAATTATTTTATATTGATTGTTACCTACATAATTGGTTGGCAATGAATAATTATTTCACATTGACGATTAATGCAAATTCAACAAACTATAAAACAAATCTTGTAGAGTTAGTTCATCATTTAGTACATTTCTACAAGCAAAGAGGTAAAGTCTAAAAGAAAAGAAAAAAAGAAAAAAAAAAGAACTTTTTCTTTTTCCAAAAGGTTGTCCTATATATAATTTGTCAAATTGGAAAATATTAAATCCAAAAATCAATATGCATTAAAAAGATTTAGCCAGTGTAGTTAATTGCAAAAATCTTTTCAATATCTAGTTTCCATTTATGAGTTATTTTTCCTCTCAATTTTCTTATATATATATATACATTACATTTGATTAAAGTTACATAAGGGTAAAGATGACGAAGATTAGTTTTATCTTTGTATGGTTGTTGGTTCTAACCTCGATGTCCGCCAATGCTCGTGATTTAACGGGAGCTGGTAGCTGTGAATGGTGCCCTGATTTTTGTTGCAATTACTCTGGTGGAACGCCAGTATGTTGTGCAACTACTGAACATGTGCTTCTCAAGCCTCATGGATATAAGCCTAATGAGTAGATTTTTTTTTTCTGTTGAATAATGTTATATCAATTAATTATACTAGCATAACAACCTACTTTCTTGTATCAATCGCTTTATAAGCATTAGGGTTCAATGAATGTTGTACTCCATAATAAATAATATTGCAGTTCTTCTATGCAAACCTTAGTATTATGTTCTGTCTTTGATTTTTTGTCAACATTTTTGTGAATTAGAACGGGATTTAATAAGAACAATAAGAGGGAGTGATAATACAAAGTAATCATATTATGATTTACTTTAAAATTTTAAAATCTTTGAATAAACAAAATAAAAACTAAGAATAATATTAGATAATATATGATGATTTAATTAAATGAAATTATTTTATGTCTACATGATTGGTTGGCAATGAATAATTATTTCTCATTGATGATTAATACAAATTTAACAAACTATAAAACAAATTTTATTCAGGTAGTTCATCATTTAGTACAATTCTACAAGTAGAGAGCAAAAGTCTAAAAGAAAAAAGTTGAAACTCTTTCTTTTTCCAAAAGGTTGTCCTCTATATAATTTGTCAAAGTAGAAAATATTAAATCTAAAAATCATATTAACAAGCATTAAAAAGATTTAGCTGGTGTAGTTAATTGCAAGATCTTTTCAAGATTTGTTGTGATCTTTTTATATCTAGTTTCCATTTATGAGTTATTTTTCCTCTTGATTTTCTTTTATGTATACATTACATTTGCTTAAAGTTACGTAAGGGTAAAGATGATGAAGATTAGTTTTATCTTTGTATGCTTGTTGGTTCTAACCTCGATGTTCGTCAATGCTTGTGATTTAATGGGAGTTGGTAGCTGTGAATGGTGCCCTGATTCTTGTTCAATTACTCTGGTGGAATGTCAGTGTGTTGTGCAATTACTAAACATGCACTTGTCAAGCATCATGGATACAAGCCTAATGAGTAGATTTTTTTTTCTTTTTTTGTTGAATAATGCAATATCATTTAATTATATTAGCATAGCAACCTTCTTTGTTATATCAATCACTTTATAAGTAGTAGGGTTCAATGAATGTTGTACTCCATAATAAATAACATAGTAGTTCTTCTATGCAGACCCTAATATTAAATTCTTTCATTGATTTTTTGTCAACATTTTTGTGCGTTAGAATTGGATTTAATAAGAACAATAAAGGGGAGTGATAATACAAAGTAATCATATTATGATTTACTTTAAAATTTTTAAATCTTCAAATAAACAAAATAAAAACTAAGAATGATATTATATAATATATGATGATTTAATTAAATGAAGTTATTTTATGCCTACATGATTGGTTGACAATGAATAATTATTTCTCATTGATGATTAATACAAATTTAACAAACTATAAAACAAATCTTATACAGGTAGTTCATCATTCAGTACAATTCTACAAGACGTATAGCTGAAAGCCTAAAGCCAAAAATAGAGGAAATGAAAATCCAAATTCAAAAGTGCAAATCTTAGAGAAGAAGATCTAAGAAGAAGAAGCCAAGTTGAAGAAGAACCAAGGAAGGCTTGCACCAAAGACATGAGGTTGAATAACACAACATTCTGACAACCATAGGGCTGCCAGCTATGAGTCAAGGACGATGACATTCGACTCAATAGTCAATAGTGACATTGTACAGTGATTTCCAAGCTTCGTAACCTCTCTTTTTATTTTCTTGTAAAATATAGAGAATGGGGTTTTTGATTTAGGCTTCAACTTCAAATCTCCAATCAATAACTACTAGTTATAGGTTGTGTGATTATGAACCACACAACCGATAACTATATATACTTGTGGATCATGGCCAAAACCATGATCGTAATGTCATAAGAATGATATGAAAGAGTGACCCATAAACCTCAAATAGATTGACTCAAGTTAAAGGTCTCACCAAGTAAAACTATTCCTATTACATTATAGTTCTTAGGAGGATAGTGCTTTCATTACCACAAATTCCACAAAAATTAAGTGTGTGAACCTTAAGAGCCTTGTACAACATTTAAAAATGAATGAAATCACCCAAAAGAAACCATGAGAAAGACCTAAAGAATATCTTGAAATTGAGACCCAACACAAATTGAAACTATTATGGAAAACACAAACAATGCATCACATCGATGGACAATACACTGCACTATGCAAACATAACTTCTTTACGATTTGGATCACAAAGTAGTGCATTGCATCATCAGTGCAGCAAAATGCCCTAAGTAGTTCTCCACAAGAATAGATTTTAAATCTTTTGGTTTTGCACACGTGTTTTGGTCGAGACTTAGGGGGCTTACAAATTCTAGAGAGAGTTTTTGACATCAAAATTCAAGTAAAAGATGAGGACTTGATTTGCAATATGCAAACTAAAAAAGTGGTATCCTACGCACACTTAGGTAGAACCAAAAACATACTAGTAGCAAGATAAAATTTGGACATGAGGACACTAATTCTTTGGAGCAACACCAAAGGTAGGGATGGCGATATTTTTGCATTCTTAGCTACTTAGGCCTATATGTGCAATGGTTATGATAATTGGCCTAGGATGTTGTTTAGTTAACGTGTCTTGTTCAATCTGCATGCTTGATTTATGTATTTGCATGATAATTGATACGATTTACGGATGAATTGTTCATTGTTTTGACCATTGAATGAGTGTTGACATGATTCTTATGATGCATATGATCCTTGGTATGATTCTTGTGTTATACTATGACACACATGTGTGGGATAATTAATGCAAGCACCATGATAATGCTAGTTATACATGAAAATATGCTCAATATAAGAAGCACACATGATTAAAATACTTGAAAATAGATGCATATGAAGCATATATATATTGCCATGGCTTGATAAATAAACTCATAATTATATCAATATGGTAACATGAAAAATGGATCATGACTTATGATGATATATATGCATATATAATTGTATGATATTGACCACACATAAACTGCACTATTAAGATAAAAATCTACATTATGCAACAATTGATCTTAGGTACCATTGGTATTCCACATGACACTTTTCTTACATAATACTTGCAATTGAAAAACCTTCTATGTTTGATCACAATTCTTGGGCTGAGATGTCTTTGCAAAGCCTAAAAAATCGGAAAGATGACCATTAGCAACACAAAACCTTGGTTGGCCTTGGTGTTGTTGGCTATAATGACTGGTGGACTACCTAGGGTTGGGCACCCAAAAACTAAATGGTTATTTGAAATGCCTAATGTATCATCCTGCTTGCAAGACCATTTTGGGTATATATTTAAATACTTAGAATGTAAAATTGTATGACCCACTAGGCTGATAGAGCTCGTCTCTTTCCTTATTTCTAGTTACATGTGACTAGAGACATTGATAGAGTCGATACTCTAATAGTTGTGCTCATTTTTTTGTTATTTAACTTCATTCTTCGTGGATTTTTTGAAACTTCACTGAAATGGTGATATTTAATTTTTAGGATGATGTATTTTGAGATCCTCTTGGTGTAAGGGCGAAATCTAATGATGTATTTTAATGGGCACACGAAATTCGATCGTGAACTTAGATTGTACTTTAGCATGAGGTTTTGGAAATGTTAATAATGAATACATGATGTTACACATGTTGAAAAATGTTGTTTTTAATTGTTTCTCATGTTAGAAGAGTTTTGAAACTTAACAAAATGAGCTTTGAAAAATGATAATGTTTTGATAAAGAGAAGAAAATGTAGAAAGAAATCAATAGTGGCATCCCCTAGTCTTAAGAATGACAATGAATGAATATTTTCATGCTAGAAAAATAAAAAAGGAGTTTTGGAAATAAATGCAAAGTTTGAAATGGAACATGTACACATATTTCTCTGCTCTAGAGTACTTGCTTTAAAAATTTTCTAACCAAAAGGTTTTCAAGCTGAGCATCGAATTTAATTAGAACAATAAAAGGGAGTGATACAAAGTAATCATATTATGATATACTTTCAAATTTTAAAATCTTCAAATAAACAAAATAAAAACTAAGAATGATATTAGATAATATATGATGATTTAATTAAATGAAAATATTTTATATTGATTGTTGCCTACATAATTGGTTGGCAATGAATAATTATTTCAGTTGATGATTAATACAAATTTAATAAACTATAAAACAAATCTTATAGAGGTAGTTCATCATTTAATACAGTTCTACAAGCAGAGAGGTAAAGTCTAGAAGAAAAAAAAAATGAACTTTTTTCTTTTTCCAAAAGGTTGTCCTCTATGTAATTTGTCAAATTAGAAAATATTAAATTCAAAGATCATATTAATGTGCATTAAAAAGATTTAGCTAGAATAGTTAATTGGAAGAATCTTTTCAATATCTAGTTTCCATTTATGAGTTATTTTTCCTCTCAATATATATACATTACATTTGCTTAAAGATTAGTTTTATCTTTGTATTCTTGTTGGTTTTGACCTCGATGTTTGTCAATGCTCGTGATTTAACGGGAGCTGGTAGCTGTGAATGGTGCCCTAATTTTTGTTGTAATTACTCCAGTGGAATGCCAACATGTTGTGCAAGTACTGAACATGTGCTTCTCAAGCCTCATGGATATAAGCCTAATGAGTAGATTTGTTTTTCTATTGAATAATGTTATATCAATTAATTATAATAGCACAACAACCTACTTTCTTGTATCAATCATTTTATAAGCATTAGGGTTCAATGAATGTTGTACTCCATAATAAATAATATTGTAGTTTTCTATGCAAACCTTAGTATTATGTTCTTTCATTGATTTTTTGTCAACATTTTTGTGCATTAGAACCAAATTTAATAAGAACAATAAAAGGGAGAGATAATACAAGTAATTATATTATGACTTACTTTAGAATTTTAAAATCTTTGAATAAATAGAATAAAAACTTAGAATGATATTAGATAATATATGATGATTTAATTAAATGAAATTATTTTATATTGATTGTTACTTACATAATTGGTTGGCAATGAAAAATTATTCCACATTGTTGATTAATACAAATTTAACAAACTATGAAACAAATCTTATACAAATAGTTCATCATTTAGTACAATTCTACAAGCAAAGAATAAAAGTCTAAAAGAAAAAAGTTGAAATTCTTTCTTTTTCCAAAACATTGTCATCTATATAATTTGTCAAAGTGGAAAATATTAAATCCAAAAATCATATTAATGAGCATTAACAAGATTTAGCTAGTGTAGTTAATTGCAAGAATCCTTTCAGGATTGTTGTGATCTTTTATATCTAGTTTCCATTTATGAGTTAATTTTCCTCTCAATCTTCTTATATGTATCCATTACATTTGCTTAAAGTTAAATACCGGTGAAGATGACAAAGATTAGTTTTATCTTTGTATTCTTGTTGATTTTGACCTCAATGTCTATCAATGCTAGTGATTTAATAGGAGCCGGTAGCTATGAATGGTGCCTTGATTTTTGTTGCAATTACTCTGGTGGAACGCCAGTGTTTTGTGAACCTACAGAACTTGCACTTCCCAAGCCTCATGGATACAAGCCTAAGGAGTAGTTTTCTTTTTGGTTGAATAATGCTATATCAATTAATTATATTAGCATGACAACCTACTTTGTTATATCAATCACTTTATAAACATTATAGTTCAATGAATGTTGTACTCCATAATAAATGATATTGCAATTCTTCCATGCAAAATTTAGTATTACATTCTTTCATTAATTTTTGGTAATCACGACTTCACTTAATTGACTATTGTTCAGCCTTTCAACATTCATCCACCAAAATTAGAGTTCAATATAAACAACATTTTAATGGAAACATTTACATATATATAATAGTGAAAGCTTACACCTGTTAACATTTATAGTGTCTAAAATTACATAACTTGAACTTTCTTTCTATAAAGTAACAAAACGTAAACCAAGCAATTATAACTCGATTTCCCTTATCTAAAATCAAAGGATCTAAAATAGTAAAGAGAATGGTTAGCCCAAAAATTCATGGTGGACTCAATGAATAGTAAATTCAATTTACAATTTATACCAGATGTGCTGCCAACTAACATGTATGCATGAATATGCAAAATGAGACGTAGGTGTAACTAATAGAGCAAATTCATGATTCATTAAAAATAGTAAATGGGAATACAAGTCAAAGATGAGTTTCAATGTGAGCACCTCAAAACCCTCATGAGGCCTGGTGGTAATATCTAAAGATCTCAACCCAAACTCATGCCTATCATTGTTTGCTATAACACTGCAAAGTAACATGACATACAAACACATTGAACTACTCAAAAATTTAGTCATATCCTCAAAAATCTAGAGTGTATCACTCAGGAGTCCTAGTGGAGCCTTCAAAGCCTAGAGCTATAAAAAAATAAATAAAATATGCAATTCATGCAACATTATAGCCAATACATTCACAAAGATATGCATAGTCCACAATTTACAAAAACACAAGTATAAGTATCTAAATTAAAATCACCACCAACAATGATCACAAATTCTCTTCTATGAACTTTGATTTTCAAGTCCTCCGTCTTTTGTTTAACACCAACTTTGTTTGTTTGGTGTTTTCAGCCAATTAGACTCACATTTTAATTCTACAATTGAGTTTCTAGTCAACCCTTGGTGGACCCTTAGTCAAACAAGTGCCCAACTCGTCAAATATGTGCTAACCCTAGTTTAAAGGTCCGCCTAACCTTAGTTACGGTCTAATAATCTTAAAATATCAAAACTAAGTTTTATGAATATGTAAGGGGTTAGTGTTCACTACATGACCCTATTTTTGGTCATTTTATCAAAGTCTAAACGATCACATCCTAATCAAATTTAACTAAAATTTTGTGGGGTGATCAATAGTCCTCTAAACCATTGCCAAAAATTTTCACCTAATTTCTTGACATCATCTAGACCATATTTTAGTCAAATTGAGTGGTGGTTGTTTTTTCCTTAAACATATCTAATCATTCAACCAATATTCCCACAAGAACATCATCAATTTAAGGAATTTAAGATCCAAAGATCACAGGTTCCCTTTGTTCAAAAGCAAACTACAATTCGTTACATTCATCACCATCATACTCATATATACAAGCATCCCATTCTACAACCAATTTCAAGCCCAATGTTACCACTATTTAAGTTTAAGGAAAAAAAAATAACTACCGACTATTTTTTTTTCTTCTTGAAAATTTTAGATTCTTGATGTTGTAACTCCCTTCAACACCTTAGATTTCGTCAGTCAAGTGGAACAACTAGGCAAAATATCGATCCTCTCTTTGGGCACTTCACTTAGCCGCAATTAATGCATGAGTAGGATGCTTCAATTGTAGCAAAAAGTTGCAGCAAGAAGACAAATGTTTTAATGCAAAATTTAGGTGAGTAGAAAATGAAGAAGAAAAATAACCAAATTGAGAAAAAAGATGGAGCTTTTCTGGCTATTTTGATTCTCCCCACCTTGCCACCCATCACCCTCAAATGCCACCTCTCTCCATGCTTAAGCCACCTAAAGTTGGAGGTGGCAACTTCTTTCTCAACCAACACATCATGATGTCGTTTTCTTCTTTCTACATTTTTGTCACTGTGTTATTCACCATGCTAATCACCTTGTTAGTGACTAAGTGAAATGAGACCAAACCATGAACTTAATGTTCAAGATAGAAACCTTACTATCCACCCATCTTAAGGGACATTTTGTGGAGACCATAGAGCACAACATGGTTGACCCTAAACCTCATTATTTTGTGGCCTTTGCTGTTATTACGATGCTACAGGAATGGTGTAAAACCATGTTCAAAAGACCAAGAACGATGCTCATGATTTCAGGTTGCTTGTATACTCAGAAGACCAAAAACATGGTAACCAGCTCACTTTTGGCTTACTTTCAATATTGATCAAGGACATGGCAAATCATGACTCCTCTTCCTATAAAATATACCCAATGCCACCTTAAAAAATGCGATAAGAAGTATAAAAAATGTTGACTCTAGTTCTATAGATCGAGTGCCCAAAGTTTGGTAGTTGCAATACATGTAGTGATACTACCAAGCCTTTGATAAATGAAGGCAAATTTGATTTTTGACATCAGATCCTTATGGGATGAGTAACCAAATGACTATGATCTTGTAGAGCACTAAGAGAGAGAAAAAAAAAGAAGAGCTATGGAATGCATAAAATCGAAAAAGAAAAGGCCCTGAAACCCTAAGTCAAAAAAGAGCACGACACCTTGCCTAGAAACAATTTTCATGATAACCCTTGGGACTATGGCAATTAGAAAGTGCTTCTACATAGTGAATACCACTATTCTAACAATAACAGTATTGCATGGGAGTACCCAAGCAATCATAGGATGAAGTTCCTTTTCAAGGGGTAGTATTGTAATAGTCAAAAATTTTTAACCACAATTAATCATAGTTTCAAGATTAACTAACCTAATCAATGAGGATTGACAATGATCAATGTAACACCCTAACCTCCAGTCACTTGAGCACACTAGGGCAAAAGATTACAAAAATGCCCTCTGGTGCAATAAATGCAAGGAGAAAATTAACCATTTAGTAACAATCATAGGGTCAACCAGGGGTTGAGCATGCCGCGTCATGACCACATTTTAACTAATGATCATGATGTTCATTTATTAACATTAATCACGGTATGTAATACCCTATAATCTGGTAGTGAATAAAATGAAACAATTCAATTGCATCTGATTGAATATGGGTGAGAAATGAAAACAGGTCCATTTTAGGGATAAATTCAGCAAGTCCAAACCCCATTTAGTGTATCTTTTGACCTCAGAATGACATAAAATGACAAGAGAGGCCATGAACTGATCAATGTGACAACATATCCAAAAATAATCTCAATTGGCCAAAATTTGGGTTTCATTTGCTTAACACCCTTTAGTAGAGTTTAAATTAGACAAGTAAATGAAATGAGGGTCACCCTAGCCGAATGATAGTTTGGAAATGTGAATTATTTTATTATGAACACAAAAATATATAATAAAGTCCTCAATTCTTGATAAATAATGAGATATAAAATTTTATTAAATTCATGTGGACCCATAAATTCATGGCTACCCCTAAACAAGCGCAAACCACATGGGTGGAATACATGATCATGTACACCCTCGCCCTACCTAACCTCAATGGGATGTTTCCCTGATTTGGAATCATGTAGAATGATCCTATGTACCATGCAAATGATCAAGTATACCACACCTATGAGAAACCATGAAGAATGATCTCTTGTACACCACACTTTGATCATGTGCACCATGCCCTATTATGCAAAATCGGTCCATGTGTGTGCGTGTGCGCACACATGTGAGCAAACCTAATTTAGAACTGTCTAAATGGTGAAGCATGAAACCCTAGCTGTCAGACACACAAAGAAGAAACCAAAAACCAAGAATAAGAAAGTTTTCAAAACCCAAAATGCTCCAATCTTGGCGCCATGTGAGGAGATTAGCATCATATCCTTAACAAAACCCTAGCCATCCTCTATGTGTGTGTTATGAGCAACAACCCTAGCCATCATATGTGGGAAAACCCTAATTAAAGATGTCAAATCGTGGCCCCCCTTGTACTCTTGAAAATCTACATTAACTCCCCTTGTGCACACTTACTCTTCATCCCAAAGCAAAAAGTTGACACTTCCCTCTTAGTTTGTTCTAGCCTTCTTCATGGCAACCTTTTTGTTTTTGATGATCTTGAGGTATTCTTGAGTGTTTAAGTGTTTGATCGAGTGTTCTTGAGTAGTCTTGAAGTGTTAGAAGTGTTGAAGAAAGGAACACTGCAACGGTTGGTTCTGGTTATAGGTACCATCCATTCTTCACCTTGCCACGTCATGGCCCAATCATGTACAGGCCGTACCAAGGCCCGAAACAAGGGTGAGCCAATAGAATAGTGAATCACCTTTTCTTCCTTGTTCCCTTGACCTTCACTCCAATCCTGCCAAGCTAAGGCTGCTAGCGCATTGTATTCCTGTCGGATTTCCATCAAACTTGCAATTAATCTTCTTTAGATTAATACCATGTTCATTGGATGTTTAATTTTCAGCAATCATTCATGTTTTAATTTTAGAAATTTAATTTATGATTTCAATTTCAATTTCGTACATGAGCACGTTTTAAGCATTCATGAATCCATGCCATGCCTCGTACCGTGTTTAGTTTATTTCAATGTTTGGTAAATGTTTTTGGGTGATTCATGCATTGATTTTTAGATTTTTTATAATCTAAAATTTATTTGTCCTATTTTACAATTCTTGAATATTAACTATGATATGATAATGATTAATAACCATGTATCATTAGTGAATATGTGGGTTACTATTGATGTTCTTTACTTGTGATTAGTTAATGTGGGTGATGTTCCAAAATACTTGAAATATGGGTTAAGCCCTAATTTAATGAAATTGGCTAAGAAATGCCCTTTCACTCTAAGGATATATTTTGTTAAGAACATCAAGAGCCTTGAAAACCCTTTTGGTCTAACAACTATATACAAAACGTTGCTTGAAATGCCTAATGTATGCAAGTGTATGAATTATGGAAGTATTTTTAGTCTAACTTAGAAAATTGGTTGTTTGAAAAAGATCCACTGGGATATCTGCTCACCCTTCTTTTCTTATTTTCAGGAAATTGAACATGCATGAAGACATTGCAAATTTTGATAGTTTCTTTATTTTTAGAAAGTTTATATATTTGAATGTAAGGGCATGTAGCCCAAGTTTTGAATATTCCGCTGTAATAGTTTTATTTTAAGATTGAATTATGTACTCCACTTTATTTAAATTAATTATCCCTTGTATTATTGACTTATTTGATTTGATTCCTAAAATTGAGTTAAGTACTCTTTAATTGCATTAAGGCATAAGATAAAGTGTGAGTCACTTGTAAAGTAAAACCGATTCAATCCGCCTGTATGGTTAATTCCGCTATCAAAACAGTGGTTATGCCCAAATAAAGAAGGAATACAGGGATTGGGGCGTTACATGGTATAACAAATAAAATGTCAAATAATACTATTAACTAGTTCTCATATAATGAATTAAAACATGTCTATAAATAAATTTGGCCCATTTGCCAATATATTAATGTTAATTAAAATAACTTTAAAAACATAAACTTGCCCCAATGATCGACTCAAACTAAATCAAGAGACTCCATCAATGTAACACCCCAACCCCCACGTTTTTGGATTTGAGAGTTTGGACATAACCACCATTCCTTTGACGGTGGCCTTAACCAATCGGCGGGTCGGGCCGGTGTTACTTTACAAGTGACACACACTTGACTTTCTATTTTTCAATACCACATGCCTTAGAATAAATTCAATAGTGCAATTTCACATTTATAAAATCA
>JAJIYU010013903.1:0-13581 GCA_030144865.1 Tinospora cordifolia
AGCATGAATAAAATGACTATTTGAAATTAAGAAATGATTTAAACCTCGCGTATAGAGGTTAGTGAAAAGATTGATGATAACTGTTGCACGCTCGGTGCCTCGGCGGACCACTCGCCAAGCTTGGAGCCACGCGACGCCCGACGACAGGGTTCTACATTGACAGACATGATGTCCGGCGCGAGGGTCGGGGTGTGACAACCATGATCATGTACACCCTTGCCCTACTCAACCTCAATGGGACGTTTGCATTATTTGAAACCATGAAGAATAATCCCATGTGCTATGTAAATGATCAAGTATGCCCACACCTCACTACAAGAAATTGATGATACAACAACATGAATTCCACAATGTGCATCAACGACCGTTTTAATAGAAGGCGTACAACAACGTTCATAAAATGTTTGTTGTAAAATCGCTTATATAAAATGTGTACAACAACATTCACCATGGGAACGTTGTTGAAAACGCCATTACAATGAGCAGACGAAAGTTGTTTTATGTTATTATAACAATCGTAGTTGCTCGTTGTCGAATGACACCTTCTACAACGTTCTTTAGTCGACTATTGTTAAAAGAACGTAAGTTATTACAACATTCATTCGTGACCATTGTCTATAGCCGTCTATAACAACACTTTATTTGATAGTTGTAAATGGATTAAGTTATATATATATATATATATATATATATACATATGTTACTCATATGTTATACCTATATAATACCACTAATGCGTGAATAATGTTATAACCTATGAATGGTGGTATAACGTAGGCATAACAATCGAATAATGTGCGTATAAAGATGTAGGGATAATGATAGAATAATGCGTAAATAATGGTAACCCGTGAATAGTGGTACAATGTAGGTATAACGCTAGAATAATGCACGTATAAAAATGTAGGGATATCGATCAAATATTACCTGCATAATATATATGGTATATATAACACGTGAAATGTTGTATAATTTAGGAATAAATATTGAATAATACACATAAAATCTAGTGATAACAATCGAATAATTAATTCATGAATAATGGTATATATATAACCGGTAAAATGTAGTATAACGTAGGGATAAATATCGAATAATGCGTGTATAAAAATCTAGTGATAACAATCAAATAATGCATGAATAATGGTATAAATAACCAGTGCAATGTTGTATAATGTAGGGATAAAGATCAAATAATGCCCATATAAAAATCTAGCGATAATGATGGAATAATGCGTGAATAATGGTATATATAACCCGTGAAATGTGGTATAATGCAGGGATAAAAATCAAATAATGCACATATAAACATATAGCGATAACGATCAAATAATGCGCATATAAACGTATAGCGATAACGATCGAATGATGCGTGTATGATGATATATATAACTCGTAAAATGTAGTATAATATAGGGATAAAGATCGAACAATGTGTGTATAAAAATCTAGCGATAATGATCGAATAATATGTGAATAATGGTATGAATAACCCGTGAAATATAGTATAATTTAGGGATAAAGATCAAATAAAATCAGTATAATAAATCGTGAAATGTGGTATGATGCGTGAATAATGGTATGAATAAGCCGCGAATTGATCATTTATATCATTTTTGAATAAAATCAGTATAATAAAGTTTACATGTGAATAGCATTATTCATAGATAGTCAAAAATAAAACAATCTGCACTAGAAGACAAAATAAAATGACAAAATTCAAATGAAAAATAGTTTAGATTGTTATAAATGAACCATAATCTTGTTCAAATGATACATATTTGAAATATCAAAAATGGCATTACACATTGTCCTTGAAAAACTATGATGTAAGATATGACAACCTAGCTTCTTCCATTCTTCACTTCTTTAAGACCCACTATGATTGGATCCTACTGTCAACATTGAATCGACCTGATCTTTCATTGTCACTCTTGGTGCCTTCATTTTGCTTCATTCTACCATGCAAGTACAGATTAAGAACCACCCTTTTTCTGTAGCTCACCACATCAAAATTAGGTGAAATTTCCTTTATGGTGGCAAAACATTTAGCAAAATAAAACATGAGCATTCATAAATCACACTCATCTTGCTTTGGTAGATTATCAACCACTTGCACCTTGAATGGCTCTTTCCCAAGTATATCCTTTTGGTCAACTTTCGATTCGTAAAATCCAATCATCTCAAAATAAAAAGGCAAAACGGTGGAATAAGCTTGAACTGCCTCCATTGACGCAACATCAACAGTAGGAGTACGCAGGGAATTGTAAACATATATGCAACCCTCATGAATGCTGATGCAACCTAGTATCCAATGGAACGTAGTCAACATCAGACCACGAAGTGTTGCAGTACACGTAGTGCCCTAGCATATACTCCATAATTACCATCTCATCCCCTAACACAGATGCATCCATCTCTTTTTCGAATCTACTATAAACAGACTGCAACTTTTGATCAAAAAAGTTGTCTGTCGTTGTACCCTTGATCTTAATCGATTTGTCATACTTGCTTTTCTTATGCAAGTAATAGAACATCACATCTACATGCTGCCAATACAAAATTTCTAAATTACGATAAAAGATTTGGGTCATGAATAAAAATTGTATAAACATGAAACATTCAAATATAATAAGTATGTTGTTTGTATAAAATCATTATACTGAAATAATAAACATAAAGAGTTTAAGAACATGTTACATAGATGATATTGGTATCATATCAGTATAATATATGTACAAAACAATATAACACGGTTTAAGGACATGTAATATATAGGTAAAATTGGTATCATATCAGTGTAATATGTGTATATAGACCTTGCAAAGTGTCCAAAACTCTATATTTTGGTATCATGTTGGTATATTATTAGTATAATATCTATAAGCAATAATATCAAGTGCAAAAAATTAAACTTATAGAGGAGGAGATAGGTTAGCCTGGGGTGATCAATGTGTAAAACCATTCCTTATCAGTGACATCAGCAATTGAAAAATCAAAAGCTGGATTCAGATTGTTGTCACGATCATGGTATACTTTATTTGACCTAAATAATGTGACAAATGTTAATATCAATGTATTACAAATAATAACAATATTCGGAATGCAAACTTGATCTCTAGGAAAACTTACTTCGAGTGCTTCAGCTGACCCTTTTGAATCCACTCATCAAACTCAGCTACAACACTACTATCTATATCTTCAAGCAGAGAGATATCTAAGGGGGATAGTCGTTCATTTACAATCTCCTTTCCTTTATGTTTATCTCTAGCGGGACGTGTCCCCCTTTTATTAACTATAGGAGGTGGAAGAAGTGGATTGTGATCTTCAGTAGAGATGGCTGAAGTCGCAACATTGACGGGCGACTCAACAATTTCATCAATCATGGTTTCTCGTTCACATTCAATAGGTGTATGATATTTTGATTTATCATTGTCAGCAACCTGGGTCAGTGAAATTAAATGAGAAATGTCCTAAAAGTAGATAAATTAAGGACAGTTAGATTCATAAAAACTACAAAAGCATAATCTTGAATTAATAAAAGAATCGTATTCATGATCTTACCAGGATTGATGATTTTTCTTCCTTCTTTCACCTTCAGTTATTGTTGAGTCGACCTTTAACATGAAAATGTACAATATTAATGGATAATGAAAATAAATGTAAATGAAAAATCACAATGCAAATAAAGTGTTCAAAATTACCTTCCTCTTTTTGTCGGTATCACTAACAATCTCTTGCAATGTCATCAAAATCTGGCATGTAGCTTCAACATCAGTACATTTTTCCCTACTAGCAGATTCTTCTTTACAGTATTCTGCTTTATTTACATCATCTTCCTACATGAAAAATGAAAAATTTAGTGAGCCAAATGAATGTATAGAGTTGGTATAACATCAATATACACAAGCAAACAATAGATAACAACAAACATACAATATATAATATATTATACTCATGGTATAATATAGGTATATAAATGGTATACTACTATCATATCATTACTATACTGCAATTAAAGTCTAAAAAAATTCATTGGTTTTAAAGCTTGAAACATTTACCTTATACAATAGGGATTTCAGATAATTAATTTCTTCAAAAATCTTATCAAAACTCTCTTTCAACATTATTTTGATCTCCTTACAACAATTGTACTGCCTTCCAGGTATACTCATGGTTGCGATAGACTTATTTACAGGAATATTAACGCCAATAGGTTTATTTACAAGAGATGGCAAAAGAAATCTGGAGGATCAACAAAATCATTTCAATCAAGCCATCCATCTATGTATGGCTGCAGTAGCTCATTGGGGCTTGCTACAAAACTTTTGAACTAAAAATAGACAAATATAAGATCATAAAAAATTTGACAACAAAGAATAGTTCAATTATAATATAAATGTTGTGTATAATATATGATCCAATAGATGAAAAATTAGCTTATTAACAGATAAATTTGTTCAACATCTTCTCCATGCTCTTGAAATTGGGCGTGTCAATGCAAGTCCAGTTTAGTATACGAGGAAATCTATTGATACATTGATTGGCAAACAAACCATCGGTATCAACAAAACACTCATAAAACCAAACTTGTAATGCGATTGGGAACCCAAGAAGCCTGTACATAATCTGGTATTTGCCTCTCCGAGCTTCTAGCCGAACTCCATCCATTGCAAAATTACCCTTCATGGATTCTATTGTCGTGTCAAAAAGAGCCCTGCTCCAGTGATAATCCATATATTCGCCAGTTTGTACAAGTTCAAAATCAACTTGATTTACCAACTTTTTCATTTTGTTAGGAAACAAAAAATAATTAATGAACAACAAAACTGCAATCTTCACAACATCATCATCATTCTCCCAAACCCTATTTTTAAATGTGTCAACTATACACTTCTTATTTATCTTCTTCGCTCCCTTAAAGTATTTATCCTTCAAAATTTTACCCTCAAAATCAGTTGTAATGTTTCTGATTTTTTCGGTGCATTTCAAACCCATTATCATTGCAAATTCAACTATGGAAAATTTTGCAATAATGTTATTGAAATTGAAGACCAGAATAGACTCGTTTTCTTGAATAGCCTCTCTCAACAATATGTTATGAACAATCTGAGGTTGCCAAAAAACCTGCTTCATATCAAGAAAGTGGCCAAAACAAGTCTTCCAAAACTTGAGCAGCTGGTAATCTGTCAAAGTGGAAATCAACATGTTGCGTGTGTTCAAGTTAGTCAGGCACCCAACCTTGGCTGAGTATCTATCTTCAGGTTTAACAATATATTGATATTCTTGTAGCTGTATAATAACAAAATAAAAAGGTGTATAGTATCAGAATAATCATTCCAATGAATATAACATTATTATACATCTTTATATCAGAATAAACATTAGAATAGTATAACATCTTTATACTATATTATTTTAGTTCAAAGAAAATTGAACAGACCACACAACCATTCACTATCACATTCAGACGAATACAAATACAAGATTCGAAAGAGTAATGTACCTAGCTCTCAGCATTTGCGGTCGTCCTGTTGGTAGAGGATGAACACTCGTTCTTCATTGTAACAGTGAAAATCGCAAGTAAATGAATAACTGAATCGAAAACTAAATCGAAGAAGACAGGGAGATTAGGGCACAAAAATAAAAATAACTTGAATCGAAAACTGAATCGCAAGGAAGTGATTTGCGCACATATATACATATATACATACATACATACATACATACATACATATATATATATATGTGTGTGTGTGTGTGTGTGTGTGTGTGTGTGTGTGCGTGCGCGCGCATGTGTGTACAGTATTTCTAAATGAATAATTCGGGTATAACATAAGAATAATACATGTATAATATTTGAATACTTAAAAAATATGCGTGAATAGTAGTATAATGTGAGAATAATACCATATATGTATATATATATATTTCTAAATGAATAATTCGGGTATAACATAAGAATAATACATTAATGCGGGTAAAACAAAAGAATAATTCATGTATAATGTGCGTGAATAGAGGTATAATGCGAGAATAATTTCATAATAATGTGGGAATAAACAAATAATGGGCACACACACACACACATATATATATAATATGTACCTTATTTATGACTGACTAATGAAAGTATAACAAACGAATAATATATGTACTTTTATTTTGATTGAATAATGCGAGTATAACAAAAGAATAATTCATGTATAATGTGCGTGAATAGAGATATAATATGAGAATAATTTTATAATAATACGAGGATAAACAAATAATGCGCGCACACACACACACACATATATATAATATGTACCTTATTTATAACTGACTAATGCAAGTATAACAAACAAATAATTCATGTATAATGTGTGTGAATAGCGGTATAATGTGAGCATAATTTCATAATAATGCGGGAACAAACGAATAATGCACACACATACACAAACACACACACACACACACACATATATGTATATATGTATGTATACCTTATTTATGACTGACTAATGCAAGTATAACAAACGAATAATTTATGTATAATGCCTGTGAATAGTGGTATAGTGTGAGCATAATTTCATAATAATGCAGGGATAAACGAATAATGCACGCATATATATATATATATATATATATATATATATATATATATACTTTATTTAAGAGTGAATAATGTAGGGCGTGTGTGTGTGTGTGTGTGTGTGTGTGTATACTTTATTTATGAATGAATAATATAAGTATAACAAACGAATAATTCATGTATAATGCATGTGAATATCGGTATAATGTAAGAATAATTTCATAATAATGTGGGGATAAAGATTATTCGATTGCTTGGTGCGAAAGTTGAGAATGACATGTAAATAATGCGCGAATATATATATATATATATATATATACCATGTTATTTGTATATCATGTATAAACAATTATATAAATTGTATGTATAAGAATTATATATATAGATATATAGATACAAATATATAGATATTTGTATGTCACATTATTTACATATATAAGAAATTATTTAAGTAATTATATGTATAAATAATTATATATATATAATTAAAACAGTAGAAATAGAAGAACAACAAGCAGAAATAGAAGAACAACAAGCAGAAATAGAGGAACAACAATTTTATACTTCCATTATTCGATTGTTATTTTAACATTATCCCATATATTTGGGTTAATTGATACCCAAATATAGATACATATATTTGGTATAAAATTTGCTAATGAAGTAAAAATAGCAAATATGTAATAACCCAAAATTTTGTTAAATAATTAAAGATAAACAAGTTTAATGAAATTAAAGTGAAATACGTAAAGTGAATCAACTGTGAAAATTTTAAGAAATTTATCGGTGCAAATGAAGCCTTAATTTGATATTTAAATGAAAATTTCAAATTAAGCAGAATTAATTATGAAATTTAAAGGACTTAATTATGGGTTGGTTGCGATGACTAGGCTTATGTGGTAGTGATAGTGAGACAAAATTGGTAACAGTGTTCGTACAAATTTATGATTATTTTTGAAATAATATGTGTGTTAAATACTAAATATTATATGAATATGTATACAGAAAAATTTACATAATTGAATAAAAATGTAGTATGCGTGTGTTTATCTAAAATAAATATAACATTATATAAGTATTAAGTTATAATCACATGAATAATTGTATGACATAAATATAAATAAAAATATATGAAAATGAAGAAATGAAAAAATGTAGATTATTAAATTGTTGGCATTAAAAATATTAAAAAATAGAAATATATCTAATAAATACAATATTAAAGAAATAGAAAGGAGGGAATATTAGAAAATTAATAAAATAGAAAGACGTGTGCAATAAACTATGTTTACATCAATTAGAAAGTGTAAAATTGACAAATTTCGGATAGTGTAAAATTGACAAATTTCGGATAATAGCAACCTTAGAAAGCAATTTTAGTAATTAGAAACAGCATCCAACAGCCAGAAATACGTGATCCACACGATCTACGATTCAACGGTTAAGATTAGGCCCGCACCAAATGATCGGATGCACTGAATCATTGAAATCCAATGGTCCAAAAACGATTTGCCCCATCCAACGGATGAGATCAAAACCCACATGGACACCTGGATGCACCGAATCAACGTGATCCAACGGCCCACGATCGATCCATCAGATCCAACGGCTCACGACGCAGGCGGGTTCGGAGATCACGAACGTACAATGCTCGAGGACGATCTGATGACCCAGATTTGAGACATCTTCAATCGATCGCAAACCAATGCTTCACTCGAGGTTCATCAGACGATCCACATCAAAGGCGCATTCGTTAATCGCGAACGTATAGCGATCGAGGAAGATCGGACGGTCTAGAATAGTTTCGTTGATCGTGAACGAGATCCGCACACCGCGATCAAGGATCATCGACGGTCCAGATCTAAGGCGCTCAGTCGATCGTGAAACGTTTGTTGCACTCAAGGAAGATCCAATGGTTCAAATCAGATACGTTTTGTTGATCGCGAACTCTTGATGCGTTCGAGGACGATCCAATGACCCACAGTGATTTCGTAAATCATAACCGTGATCTGAGTGCTGTGATTGAGGATCATAACGATCAAGATTCCAGGCTCCAAAAATAAAACCGAAAAATCAAGAAAAATTCGATAAAAATCTCAAAAATCCGAAAATTTGGTTTCTAAATTCCAAAAAAATTCTCAAACACGCTTACTATTTTCCTATTCTTAGGGGGGCACGAAAATTTGAATAATTAGCAAGTTTCCTACAATAAGAACACTATAAACTTGTCATTCTATACCATTCTAAACTCTATATAAAGGACCCCTAATGCTCTCATTGTGTTCATCCCAACTCAAGAGCATAGTAGTCCATCTTAACTCTCTCTGGCCTTCTTCTTGGCAATCCCCTCAGTTCTTGAGTAATCTTGAACTATTTCTTGAGTGTTCTTGAGAGTTCTTGAGTGTTTGGAAGCTTTGAAGTAACAAAACTCTGTCGGATTTCAAAGGTGTGCAGAAGAGACGTATTTAATGTGGAAGTGATTTCTAACTTTTATTTCTTTATTTTAGTTTGAATAAGTCTTGCATGTGTGCTGATGTTTTGAAGTTGAATGATTGAATATATGTTTTAAATATGCATTTTTTATTTATTTGATGTGCCATGAATATACATGTTATGCATGTTTAGAAATCAAGAATAATGATGCATGATATGCTTGAACTGTGCCATGAATAAATATTTGATGGTTCATGTTATATACATATTGCATCGATGGTTTAATCTGATATTGTGTGTTTTATCACTAAGAAAAGATTAAATAATGATTCAATCCACGTACCGGCACGATGATGGACTGTATAATGTCATCGTGTGTGTTCTACCCCCAATCTGGCTTGTCGGCTTACCTTTAATGATTTTGAACTGGGTTTCCAAGAGTGATCCCACTTCATAGATATTGGGTTTGAGTTTCCAAAAGTGATTCTCTCTCCCAACAACGTGAAACACAGAGATTAAACTCTTTTAGTCCGAATGCCAACCATAAACAAGAAATTTGTTTGAATCGCCTAATGTACAAAAAATTTTTATATGCTTGGTTTGTTTAAATTGAAATAATGATTTAAATGTTTAGAAAGATCCACTAGGTTATGTGCTCACCTTTCCTTCTATTTTTCAGGTAATTGATTTACATGAAGACCATGAATATTAATTAGGTTCTTTTTATTTAAAAAGTTTCTAATTTCTATATAAGGGCATATTGCCGAAGTTTTGAATCTTCCGCTGTAATAGTTTTTCTTCAAGATCAAATTATGTACTCAATTTTATTTAATTAATTGAGTTTATGAATTTCAGGTATTTCTTGTATTATTGCCTTATTGACTTTTTGAATTTAAGTTATGTACTGTTAAATACAATCAAGGCATGAGATAATTGATATAGAAAGTGATGCAAGTTGTGTACTTGTAAATGTAACACTGGCCCAACTTGTCGTTTGGTTTAGTCCACCGTCAAAAGAATGGTGGTCATGTCCAATGCTTAAAGATGCGAGAGGTTGGGGTGTTACCAAATATATATATAAAATAGCAAACTGAAGTAAAAAATGAAGTAATAGGTTAAAGATGCCCTTATCAAAAGTAGTTTGTAAAAATAACCAATTCGTGTTGCATTTATGGATAAAAAGATAAAAACTAGAAATAATTTTAAAATACAAAACATAAATTATAATTATTAAAATTAAAAATTAAACATATTAAAATTTATAAATATTAAAACTGCATAAGGAATTTTAGATTAAGTTAACACTAAATTCTTAAAAGTACTAAATTATTAATTTTTAATGATAAAGCTAAATTTTTAATAAATAAATGGACTAAAGTCAAAAAATCACATTTAAGTCTAAATTCACTTTAATATGAAAAGTTTCTATTATATATAGCATAGATAAATATATTAAATGTATTGAAAGAATGTTCTTATATTAATTTGCTTATTTTGAATTATTTACTTTATTGAAATAAAAACATTAATTGTGTAATAATGTCATTATTAATTGTAAAGTTATTGTTGTTAAAGGATATTATTTTTGCAATTTATGAAATAATAGTGTTATTACATAAAAGCATCAATTTAGATTCTCTTAAATTATATATTATTAAGTTATTTGAGAAAGTTTAACAAAACAAGGTCATTTGACATTATTACAGGAAAAAAAAGTATCTTTGCATTTATTTTAATAAAATATGATAGAATATGTTTAAAATGTTCTTACATAATTTCACTAACTATATATGCATTATAATAATAATAAACCATATATTATTATTTTGGTTAATAATGAGTTACATTATACCATTATTCATGCATTATCTATCGCTTACTATTTTATACCAACATTCTACCATTACTCGCATTATTCATTGATCATTCATATGTTATCCTTGTATTATTCACATGTTATCCCCGCATTTTTTTATCAACACCACCAAACATATTTTATATATGTATTATTCACTTATTATTCTTGTATTATATCATTATCGGCGCATTATCCATCTGTCGGTATGTTATTCCTCTACCATTACAAGCATTATTCCATAATTATTCATATGTTATATATGCATATATGTGACAACCTACATTTTTGACATCGGATTGACGAATCCGACATTTATGTACTCCATGTATTTTCTGAAATTTTAATAGGAAAATACAAAATTTTTTCCAATTTCGGATTAATTATTAAGGAAAAGAGGAATAATTTGAGAAAATGCAATTTTAAGGAGAAAACACATGAAAATATTGAGAAAATGTGTTTTCTTGAGGAAAATAAATTATAAGATTAATTTATGAATTTTTGGAGCAATTATCAGATTTTTAGAATGATAAATGTAATTTTTGGGGGGAAAAATGTGATTTTTGGGGAAATTATACAATTTTTGGAGAAAATAATTAATTTAATGAGGAAATGGTGTATAATGTTGGTATTTTAATGAAAAATGATGAATTAGACAATTTTAATAAATTAGAAAAAAAATGTGAAATTTTGGTGTAAAATACGCGTATACAAGTATATATATGTGTATAGAAAAAAAATAAAAATAAAAAATAAAAAATAAAAAAAATAATACAAGGGGACTTGGGCTGACCCAGGCCCCAACGGGCAGAGCGACCAGCCCGCATAGGCGGGTGCCCATGCGGGACTCGGGCCAGGCACGCGGGCCGGCCGGCTCACGCGCCCAAGAGGGGGTCCAGCCCCTCTTCTCCTTGTCTTTTGTGCATTTTTTTGGGGGGTTTTTTGGCCAATTGTTGACCGAATTTTGGGGATTTTCAGTAGATATTTTTTCAGCAAAACCATGGGAGTTCATGGTTTAGATCCATGGTTTTGGCCATCACTTCATAGCCTCCAATTTGGCCAATGAAAGCTGCCAATTGGGCATCCAACATGTGATGTTAAATGCCACCTGGAAGCCACATGTCATCCACACCTTTGCTAAGCAAGCACCCCCATGCAACAAAAAGGGCATTCTTGAGCTCAAACACAGAATTTCTAGATTTTGTAACCAACTATCCAAGCTCAGAACTTCTTCAAATCTCCACCAAATCCTGCAAACTATAGCTTGATTTGAAACTTGTACCACCACCTACAAGGTCCTACAAGTAGTTTGCCCAGCCTTGGAGCTGTCTGAAGCAAAAAAAATCAAGAAGAGGGTTGTCCACACTTCTTAAAACCAGAAAAACCAGAAAGTGTGTGCTGAAACCACTTTTGAAGCCTTGGACCTTGGCCATTTCCAGTTCCTTTTTGAAGGTAAAATGGTTCACTCCCTTCATTTTCATATATACTTTGATCTCCAAAAGTTAGAGAGTGAAAAATAGGGCCTTATGCATGATTTTAGGACCCTTGAAGTTGGTTGCTTACTCACTATTGTAACTGTGTAACAAAAATATTTTAAGCAACCTTGGGAAAGCTCATACCAGGACCAATCCAGACTCGTCCCTCAGGTGAAACCCTTCACTTTACCTCTCATGAAGTGTATTCAAGTGTCCAAGTGGTAGAAATTGCATATTAGAACGTTTAATACGTCTTGTGAGTATCTGGTATTCACTGTGCGACATACTGTTGCAACAGTGCAATAGAAACAGTTGAGACCAAAACAAGAGCCACATTCGGGACACCTAAAGACACCCTTTCAGGCTGGAACCAGAAGCATTGTAGACTCCATAATAGGTTCCAGAAAGGTATAAAGACTTGACCTTGAATTCTTGTGGATGTGTCTTGTTAATACATGCAAATATACTATGATTGTAGGGTGCTAGAGCAAATTCCTTGTATTCTTTAGAATGTAGCAGAATATTGATAGAATGATAGACATGTTTTTGATGTTGCATGCTACTGATTCGAAGTGGTTATGATTAATGGATATGTTATGACCTGTAAATTGTGAGTGGACACAAGAAACAACCCATAGAATGGTGATTGAATGAGGGAAAAGAACACTAGAAGACTGTAGAATCCTTGAACCCAGAAATTTCCTGCAATCTGGCCGAACTTTCTGAGATAAAATTGACTCACCAAACCATGATATATTGAGCTAAAATTTGGTGGAGAGACCCGTAGATATATCTAGAAGTGGCCTACAAAATTTCAGCACATTCTGATGTGTGTATCTAGGTCAACTAAGGCAAACAGTCACTGCCTGTCACAGGGGATACGGAATCTATGCAGTTTCTATTATCATGCTTAGAAACCTTAGTAAATGAGGTCCAAAAATTATAATTTAAAATTCTGGGAAAAATTTAGGAAGTCTAGAAAAATTCTGCTAGGTTTGGTGCAAATCCGATAAACATATTGCTCGTAGAAAAATCAGAAAAATGGTTGCACAGATAGGGTCATAGGCTAAGGTTTGTACCTAAGTAATGGGAATTGAGAATATTGACCCTTTTGGCCCAATTGACCCAAGAAGGACCAGAATTGACCCTGTGTGACTCTGTTGACCAGCTAGGTCAGCAAATGATAAGTTGACTAGGGTTGACCAAGATTGACCGAGGTCAATCAAATGGACTTAGTAACTAAG
>JAJIYU010013904.1:0-13565 GCA_030144865.1 Tinospora cordifolia
TATACACACCCTAGCATGCATCTAACATCCTAGGCTACTCAAACATCATGCCTTGAACTTCAAGCCTACATAATACTAGTGAGCAAGAGAATCCCGCCCACCTGATAACAAGAACGACCCTTGCACCTACTCGCGAGGATCACGCTCGAAATCCACAGTCTGAAATGATTAAACCTCTTCATTCAGTTCAAATCACCCAAAAATCCCCCTTCAACAATAATACAGAAAATCCACATTTCCATTTTTCCACACAAAAATGCGAAATTATAGTCAATGCGTTCCAAATTTAGAACAGAACACATTTAAAACTGACTCCAACTTCAAAATAGGAATGGATTAGGTTTTATTACCTATCAAGGGATTTGCACCTTCAGAAACCCTCCAGATAGGTGAATTTCCTCTGGATCCATCTAAAACTGCAATTGAACAGTTAAAACTTCCAGAATTCAGTTCTAAATCGATAAACTATCAGTTTAAAAGGAAGATCCGAGCTTATAGGGTTTCGGATCATTTTTGTCCATCAAAACCTTCAAAACCCTAGTTTTTTTTTTTGATACGGAATCTGAATAAATAGATAGAGCTGAAACTGAAATGATTAAGAGGTTCAGATTCCTACCTTAGACCTTTAGCTCCTCCTTGAATCAACTCTGGATCATCTCTCTGAAACTCCAGATCGATTCGGAAAGCTCTGTGCGTGAAATGAAGAGTCAAGAGCTTGAATTTGTTTAAATCTCGCGCAATGACCGCAGTTGGCACTTTACAAACCGCGGTCACCCATGTGACCTAGATTTTTCCTGTAATTTTCCACTGAGGACCGCAGTCTGCCTTTAGTGACCGCGGTCACCAGTGTGAAATCCTATTTTTTTAGCATTTTCCAGTGTTTTTCCCATTATCAAACATCCTGATTTATTTTATTTTCATGCCATACTATATATTAATCATTTAAAACATGTTTTCACACATTTTTATATTTATTTCATAATTTTTAAAAAAATTTATTTCTGAGTTGTGTGCGTTTGAAAACTTTGGGGTATTACAGTTCTTCACTTTGTCATGGCCAAGAACACAACCCAGAAATTTCAAATCTAAAATTTCCTCTTCTTAATCCACGACCAGCAACAACAAAACCCCAAATCACAGCCAGCCATCACAAGGAAAAACACGTTTTCTAGTTTTCTTTCTTTCCTTCTTCGTTGAACATCATTTACGTCCGGCAAATGAAATCCAAATCACGATTTACAACACAACAACCTTCATCTTGTTCGTCAAGCCCTAGAACGGCCAACAACAACGAATGACCAGCTTCACAAAATTTTCAGATTTGAAATTGGTTTCTCCTATGTTTCGATTCCCTTTGTTCGATTGTCACTCACCACAACCAAAAATCAAAGCCCCCCAAATCGATTTCTTCTTTTGCCGCAAATCCCTTTCTTATTCGATCATTCTTCCTTCTACTATTTCGTTCTAGATTCTTCGTTTTTTTTCCCTCAATCGGTTGAGTACCGATTTTCCAGAAATTTCCCCTTTTTTAATTCCAAAACCTAAAATATACTAAAATAATATATTGTTTGAATCGATTTAATCTCTGAAAGTGTTTGATATGCTTGTATTATTTGGTTGAAATAAGAATTAAATAGATGGAATGATTCACTGGGTTTTTTAGCTCACCCCCTATTTTTCACATTTTAGGGAATTAACCAGCTTACGATGAAGTTTATTTATTGAAAATTTTTATTTATTTCAATGTAGGGCACATAAGCCAAATCAAATTGTTTATTCATTTTTAAAGTTATTTTGTCATTGTAAAAATTCAATTAGTATAAATAAATAAAGAATTTTAATTATGATGCCTTGAATTATTTTGCACATAGACTATTGTTTACAAAAACTCTCATGGATTTGGGTTTAAGAAAAAAGAAAATGTAGTACGGGCCCGTCTCCTAGGCGGCTCAAGATTATTGATCAAAGAAAATTAGAATGTCAGATGACGTGAACGATGGGGTTGAGGAGGTGGGGCGTTACAAAGGTGGTATCAGAGGCTAGGCTTTAGATGCCTTGGGCAGGAATTATAAAGAATTGACTAGTCAAGTAAGACTATTTATTTAATTTACAAGCCCTACCTCCTGTTTTGAAAACTAAAACGATTTTGAAAAAAAATGAAAAAAGATATATGTTTTCAAAGGTTTTGTTTGGATACAAGGATTACGAGTTGAGCTGATGGTGGGTAAGTCTTGTCCCGAGTAAAGCTAAATATTGAAAGGGAGAAGAGTTATCCCGTTGTAGAAAGCACGGTTGCTAAGTAAACTTTGGTCTCGCCGTCCGATCTGGAGGTTGTCCCACCAGCTCATACGAATAGTCGGAGTTGAAGAACATACTTATTTTCATAAGAAAGAAAACTAGGAGGTGGAAATTAAGGGCTAGGAATTCACTGAGGTCCAAAGGAGATGCCAACAAAGATTTAAGAACTTAGGTCTAAGGAAGAGACATTAAGTAGAAACTTGGGGTTGCCAAGGGTGGCATAGTGAATTATGAATAAACTTTTAGGGCATAAGGTAGAGACTGCAAATGTGTAAAAAACGAACACTTATTTGGTCAGGGCACGAGATCGGGAGGATCCCGTATCCTTGGTTTCTATGTGGTATGAGACGCATAGGAATTTAGGGATATAAAAGAATCCTGAACTCAGAGAATGACGGACCATGTTTGGTGAATGATCGGTGGCTTTGGACAAACTTGTTTCCCTATGTTTAGTTGGTATGGGACAGTCAAGTATAGTGGGGCTTGGGAAGCCTTAGAAATCGAGACATTTGCAAAATTGATTGGGTGTAGTGAAAATTCTTGGTGGAAGTCTATGTCAAAGGGCAAGGGTGGTATGGGACACACGAACCTGGAGGCATAGGCGAAAGCCTAGAATTTTACTATGCTAGCATGAATTTCTTGAATGATTGAATGCATTATGATCTTACTGTTTGTATGAGACCAAATCTCATACCCAAAAACAAAAGTAACTTAGAAGAATAAATTATTAAGCCACTCAACAGATCAAGAACCTAGATACATGAATCTAGAGTCATGATAGAATTGACTAAACAAAAATGGTAAAAACAAATACTAAAACGACATTGATATGTAGATAATGGCCGGACCTAGGAGATATGCAACACGAAGTGCTACATCTAATGACACCGATTCTCATGAAGCGCAGAACGGAATGGCTAAGGCTAGAATGGAACATGTGATGAATAAAGTCACCATAAGAGTGATGGAACAAATAGAATGGAAGCTCGCTCGAATGATACCGTAGGTGGCACCACTGCCACAGGTGCAAGAGTAGATTCCGATGCAAGAGTAGATTCCGATGCAACAGCCAATGTCAGAACTTGAGATTTCAGATCGTCAGGAGGAACCAGAGGATCTAGAATACAGTGAACATAGAAAGTTGCTCTTAGAACTAAAGAAACTAGGACCATCACAATTCCATTGTACTACTAATAGCTTAATAGCTGACCATTAGTACCAGGAATTAGAAGAACACCTGTATGTGTTAAGAGTAACGGGTCGTAGTAGGGTAGCGTTGGCTACCCATCAATTTAAAGGACCAACTAGAAGTTGGTAGCGGATGGTAAAAGCAGACCCAACCGTCAATGTTAGCCAAATGACCTGGGAAGAGTTTCGACAGATATTTTATGAGAAGTTCTTCCCGAAAGCCACACCGATGAAGATGCAAGAGGACTTCGTTTAGTTAAAACAGAGGGAGATGACGGTGGCCGAATATGAGGCCAAATTTATTGAATTGACCAAGTTTTCACCTAAACTAATCAGTGAAGAAAAGAAGAAGGTCAATCGTTTCACCTGAGGTCTCAAGATTGAGATCTGAAAATTAATAAAGACAGCATGCCCAAAAACTTATAGGGAAGTCATAGACAGGGCATTAACCTTAGAACAAGAGATGAATTTTGAGCAACGGTTAAGGAACAGAAACAAGAGACCAGCAGGTGATATAGATCACTAGGGAGATCACAAGAAAAGGAATGTTAATCAGGACGATGGAAACAAAATGTCCCAATGGCAAAACCAACCCAAAACGGAAGAACAATTAGAGCTGGCCAGACGTCAAGGGCGATGTTTCAACTGCAATCAGCGAATGCATCTATCGAAGTTTTGTCCCAGCAAAACACAAACACAACAGCAGCAACAACCTTCAAATCATCAAGGGGGAGAGCAAAATATGCATCCTCAATAGCAATCGCCTCGACAACAACCAAGGGCAAAATCAAAACCAAACCCGTGAGCAGAGCCAAGCCAGAGTATTCGCTATTGCAGATTTCCCTGTTGATGAAGAACAAGTTCCTTAATAGTAACCTTTACACTACATTAGATAAACTATTAGGTTGAAATTCTTTTCGAGGGAAGGTTGATTGTAATGTCTTAATGAAATCATTCGAATAAAGTAAGAATTTTGAAAAATTTATGAGTTTACAAAAGTATAATCTTAAAGTTTACCCTGACATCATGCCAAATACCCTAGCTATGTAGTCCCTAAAACAGTAGGAATTGTCACTAAAATCCATAGAAGAGTCGTGACAAAACAACATAAAGTGAACTAGTGTAAATTTTGAGGACGAAATTCATTTAAGGTGGGTAAAATGTAATACCCCAATTATTTCTATGTATGCATATATGATTTATTTGATTAATTGGTATAAACACATGCATATATATTAACTGGTGCATTTATGTATATTATTTTGAAGTGACATACAATTAATTGATTAATTGGTGTAGAAGTAAATATATTTATGTACATGTACATTAATTAGTTATGATTATTATAGGTATTAATATAGTAAGATTAATAGTAATATATGAAAAAAATGAAGCAATATAATATACATAGGATTAATTTATAGTAATATATATTAATATACACAGGATTAATTTATAGTAATTGATTAATTTTATGGATTAGTATATGTATTAATAGTAATTTATAGCAATATGTAATATTATTTAATACAATAAATAATATTATAAAGTATTGAATATATATGTGTAAAGAAAATGCATTCATGAATATAATATTTTATTTAGTCTGATATTAAGATATGCATATATTAGTTAGAATACATGTATGATATTAAGATGTGCATATATACAAAATAATAGTCTCACATTGGAAAAATAAACAAAATTAGTTGAAAAATGACTCTATATAACCCCCCCCCCTATAACACCCCAATTTTCGACTGGACCTCCGTTCACTTGTTACTTCACGTGTGGGTCGTCGCCCATTGAAAATCGAAATGTTACTTAAAAGTTTTCGTTCAATCAAAATCTCTTTCTTCAAAATTCAGCTCATAACCTTTACTTCTCAGGTCAATGTCTATAAAGATATTATGTACGATATAGAATATCACAATAATTTTACCGAATAATTTAAAAGTAATGTAGCGGAATACTTTTAAAATGATTTGTTTAAACCAAAATCATTACACAAGGAAAGTCATTGGAAGATAAAACAATCAAAATTAAAGCAATGTAAATACTTTAAAACAATCCGGTGAAATACATAAAATATGATTTCTCAGTCACCTATCCCGGACGACTTCCCCATGAGGTGTCCAATCTGGGTGTGAATCTTCTGACGTAAGACACCATGTTCTAAGTCCAAGTGTACCTAAAAAATAGAACGGGAGTGAGCTCGAAAGCTCAGTGAATCGATCCTACACTTCACATACATTATACAGACTCAATCCAAAACATTACAAACACTTTCAAACATTAGGCGTTTCAAACATTCATTTAGTTTTGGTCAAAGTCTAAGACTGGAAGAGGGTTGAGATGCCTCTCGATATTCCTTGTGATCCAATCGAATATCACAGGGTTCCAATAACCGTCTAAAATCAATCGACACTCACATCACAGTCTAAGAGCGCACTTACGGAAGCATCGTACCATCTCTCAAAGACTTCGAGCTGTCACAGTCAGCTCTGGGTGGGAATACCTACGATCCGCCTTGTGGCTCGACGATCTCAAGCAGTGACATATAGGAGATGCCACCTCGATCCGCTTCAGGCTCGTCAATCGTACTGATACGTGAATTCTTAATAAACTATCATCTTATTTTAGTGTTATAGACAAGCATCAATCATGTCACATAATCTCACAATCTACTGAATAATTTCTCAATTTATGCATACCATGCAAAAGTAGTCCGAATAAATGACCAATGTTATAGAATGCAAGTTGCATGATAGTCAAAATGAGTATTTGATGCTACCTAATGCATTTCCTTTATTTATGCATGTCATGAAATACATGTGCATGAAATAAACGAGTTACTATTCAGTCGCATCATCATACAAGCATTCCAAACAATTCAATCAATTTCGTAACAAGATTTTTAATAATGTAGAACTATCCATACAAATGTTTTGAATCTTAAATCGATATAATACAGATGAGCAAGGAAGTCATGCCCACCTAGTTTCGTCGATCTTCAGGGCGACCTTGCTTTCCGTCAAGACGTTCGGTACTCCAAAATGATGATATCTGAGATTCACCAATAGATAACGTTTCTCTGAGTCCCTAATTCATGTTTAATCTTATTCAACTTATTCTTTGTAACACCCTGGCCTTAGGTCCGGACTCCCCGAAATGGAGATCATCGGGTTACCATCTCCTGACAACTGGAATTCTACCTTTTTGTTATTTCTCTTAATCAAATAAATGAAACAATTTCCAAAAATAGTGAGCCCATATTTATCAAAATATAAAAACATAGTCCATCGATAAATACATCATCAAAATATGAACGTATAGTTTAATTACATTATCGATATTATACAAAAGAAGAGTAAATATTCTATTTCAAGATTACATCAAAATCATTTTGACATAACATTTCAAAACAAAATTGTAAACCCATCCTTGAACGTCTCCACAGTTAGAAAGTAGTCACTATACAATAGACCTATGAAAACCTAAAAATATAGTGATAGGGTGAGCTCGAGAGCCCAGTGAGTCAATCCTATACATCTCTAGCATTATACAAGATCAAACTCAAAACATACACACACTTCCACACATTAGGCATTTCACACATTAAATTGTTTGTTGTAACCTAAACCGGAAGAGTTGGTTAGACTCCCAATATTCCTTTGTGATCCAAGATGGAAATAAGTGCATGCAATTTGGCCAGAAAACAAGAAATCAAGAACATCAACATCCAAAGATAAGTAACGCTCTGCAGCCTATTACTTATCCCCATGCACGCCCTGCGGCCTGTACATTTGAATCACAGTCTAAGGAACAGTAATGCTATGCAGCCAATTACTAAGGTAACGCTATGCAGCCTGTTACCAAATCCCAGAGACAAATCAAGTGCCAAGCAAAATCTAAGGAAAGGAACGTCGTGCGGCCTATTCCTTCTTATTCCCAAGATGTCATAGTCAAAGGTAAGGAATGCTATGCAGCCAATTCCTTATGATTCCCAAGACAATGAAATTTGCTATCAACACTAAGGGTCAGGAATATTTACGACGCTATGCAGCCTGTCGTACTGGTATGTGGGATTCTTATTTAGCCATTAATCTTAATTTAGTGAAGCAATCATGCATTCAAGCCCAAAACATTCAATCAACATGATATCAAAAATAAATAAATGAAATATCACATGAGGGGTAAATTTTAATAGAAATCATGCATAACGGTAAATCATTTGACACTTCAACCATTACAACCAACCATTCAATTTCAACAACATCAACATTCAGATAATATGAATCCTATACTACCAACCATCATGTCTTAATCATGATTGCCACATAATATTAAAGAGTAAGGATATCCCTCTCACCTGAATACTTTGGGATTCCTTTCAACTTCCTTGTCACAACAGATTGTCTTTAAGATGCACTCACTTGACAGTTACTTCCCCAAGAACTTTAATTCACCTCACTTCCTTTCACAGAAATGTGCTACTCAATTCCAGTTCATTAGACACTAGTAAATTCGAAATCCCATAAAAACAACAATCAAAACTCAATGCACAATTGCTTTAGGACCTTATATAAGGAAAGGATTCAAATTTACTTCAGCTAACAGGGTTTCTCATAACATCATCCCTTCATTCACCCTTACAACTAGAGTATTTAAATCTTTAGATTTAAACAAACAGTAAGTGAGAGAGTAATTTAATAGAGGGACTTAGATCCTTACCTTAAATCTTCAATCTCTAGTTCACCTTACTTCAGAGCACTTCTCCAAGCTTTCAAAGTCACTCCTCCCTCGTCTAGAACAAACTGGAAGTGAAAATGATGAGCTCAAGTTAGTCATTTTATTTATATATCGCACATGGACCGCGGTCGGAAAGTAAGGACCTCGGTCGGTGATTGATTTCTCTCGAAATTTTCAGTGTCCTCGACTGTGGACCGCGGTCGACAGAATGTGTCCACTATTCGTAAGTGGTTTCTCGACTGCGGACCGCGGTCGACAGAATGAGTCCACTATTCTTAAGTGGTTTTCCTGCACTATTTTCGCTGACGAACCCCAATCTTTCGAACCTTTTTCCTATTTTTCATTATTTTTGAGTTTCTAAGCCATAAAAATAAATTTATATGATTTTTATTTTCATTAAATACATACATGGACATTTAAAACATATTTTCTTCTAAAACTTTCCTATTTAGTTGAAATTCTTAAATTAATTATCGATGTGGACGCATTAAAATGTTTTGGGTTATTACAATCTATCCCCCTTTAAAGAAATTTCACCCTCGAAATTTAAATAGAACATACCTGCCCAATGTGTTCTGTCAGGAATTTCTGGAAAACAGTTCTAGGTACTTTTTTCTGCATCTCACTCTCTAATTCCTAGGTGGCTTCCTCCAGATTATGATGCTTCCATAGAACTTTGACTAAAGGAATGTCTTTAGTTCTGAGGCTTTGTACCTTATGATCCAGGATCCGAATAGTTGGTTCTTTGTAAGTTGCTTCACCTTGAGTTTCAATATTATGCCATGGAATGATATGTGAAGGATCTGGCTCGTATTTCTAAAGCATCAAAACGTGGAACACATTGTGGGTTGCAGATAATCGATTCGAAAGATCCAATTCGTAAGCACATGCACAAATCCGTTTACGTACCTCAAACGGACCAATGAATCTAGGGGCCAACTTACCCTTGGCTCCAAACCTTCTAATTCCCTTCTGTGGACTTATCTTTAGGAACACCCTGTCTCCTGGTTGGAATTCTAAGGGTTTTCTCTTTCTATTTGCGTAGCTTTTCTGTCCGCTTTGTGCAGTTACTAACCTCTTCTGGATCTTCTTGATCCGTAAGTTCATCTCTTCAATAGGTCTAGTGAACACATGATCCTCCAGTTCTACCCAACAGGATGGCGATCTGCAAGGTCTACCATAGAGCGCTTCAAATGGAGTCATTCCAATGCTCGCCTGATAGCTATTGTTGTAAGCGAACTCTGCTAAATGCAAATATGTGCTCCAATTGCCCTTAAAATCTAGCGCACACGCTCTCAACATGTCTTTTAACACTTGTATAACCCTTTTAGATTGTCCATCCGTTTGCGGGTGAAATGTCGTGCTCATAGTGATTCTACTTCCTGGTTCCTTTTGTAAACTTTGCCAAAATTGGGATGTAAATCTGACATCTCGGTCTGATATAATTGTCTTTGGGATTCCATGCAGTCTCACTATTTCCTTAACATATAGTTCACCCAACTTACTCACTGGATCAGTAGATCGTATAGGTAAGAATTGAGCTACCTTTGTCAATCTATCTACTATCACCCAAACGGTGTCTTCACCTTTCTGATTTCTCGGAAGACCACTCACAAAATCCATGGCAATATCATCCCACTTCCATTCTGGTATGGGAAGTGGTTGCAATAAGCCAGATGGCTTTTTGTGCTCAGCCTTCACCTGTTGGCACGTAAGACATCAAGAGACATATTTTGCGATGTCTTTCTTCATACGTCTCCACCAATAAGTCTTCCTCAAATTCTGATACATTTTATCACCTCCCGGATGCAATGTGTACTTGGTTAAGTGTGCTTCATCCAGTATGGTGTCTTTGATCTGTCCTGTATTCGGTACACATAGCCTGTTACCTAGCCTCAATGCACCATCCTCACCAATTTTGAAATCTGTATGTTTACCTTGCCTGATACCGTCAATCAGATTTGCCATCCACTTATCATTCTTCTGCTCCTCTCTAATCTGGTGTATAATATCAGGTTGGCTAGTTATCGCATATAGATGTGCTTGTTTTTCATCATTGGCTATACTCAAGTCATATGTACTGATCAGTTGATACATTTGTGCCCTTTCTTCATCCTTCCAGCTAAACTTTCTACTTAATGCATCTGCTACTACGTTAACCTTACCAGGATGATAATTTAGCTGAAAGTCATAGTCTTTTAGGAACTCTAACTATCTCCTCTGCCGTAGATTGAGTTCCTTACGAGTATATATATATTTGAGGCATTTATGATCTGAGTATAGGTCAAAGTTCTCTCCATAAAGATAATGCCTCCAAATCTTCAATGCAAACACGATCGCTGCAAGCTCCAGATCGTGTGTAGGATAATTCTACTCATGTGGCTTTAACTGTCGGGAAGCATACGCCACAGGCTTTCCTTCTTGCATCATACTGCATCCAAACCATTCAACGATGTATCGGTATAGACGGTATATCTAACTCCTTGTGTAGGAGTAATCAAGACTGGTGTTGTTGCCAATCTTCTTTTCAACTCCTGGAATGATGTTTCACACTGATCATCCCAAATGAACTTTTCTCCTTTCCTGGTCAATTTTGTCAATGGACTAGCTATTTTTGAGAAATCCTTAATAAATATGCGGTAGTACCCAGCCAATCTAAGAAAGCTTCTGATCTCAGTTACTGTTGTTGGCTGTTTCCAGTTAGCTACCACTTCAACTTTCTCTGGATCCACTAATATACCTTCTGCCGAGACAACCTGACCAAGAAATTTCACCTTTTGCATCCAAAATTCAGATTTGCTAAATTTGGCGTACAGTTTATTCTGTCTAAGTGTTTCTAGTACCATGTCCAAGTGTCTTTCATGCTCAGCATCTGATCTCGAATAAATGAGGATATCATCCACAAAAACAACAACGAACTGATCCAAGTATTGGTTAAAGACCCTATTCATTAAATCCATATGCCACTGGAGCATTTGTTAGTCTGAATGGCATCACTGTGTATTCGAAATTCCCATATCGAGTTTTGAAAGCAGTCTTCGGTATGTCTGACTCACAAATCGTTACTGATGGTACCTTGATCTCAAATCTATATTTGAAAATCATGAAGCTCCCCTCAGCTGGTCAAAGAGATCATCAATTCTTGGTAGAGGGTACTTATTCTTTATTGTAACTTGATTTAATTTCCTGTAGTCTACACATAACCTCATGGATCCGTCTTTCTTCCTTACAAACAGGACTGGAGCTCCCCATGGCGACTCGCTTGGTCCAATGAAATCTATCGCCAGCAGTTCATCCAATTGAGTCTTCAGCTCAACCAGTTCTACCGGTGCCATCCGATAAGGTGGAATGGCAATGGGATTTGTACCCGGATATACTTCAATCTTGAATTCTATTTGCCTGTGTGGTGGAAGGCTAGGCAATTCATCTAGAAATACATCCTCATATTCTCTCACCACTGGGATCTGTTGTATTCCTTGTGGCTTCTCTACTTCACCCTCTATCAACTGTTTGAAGTCGACTTTCTGTTGCACAGCATATAGTAATGCTAATGTTGGACTTCTAGGCAACTTCTTCATATCTCCCTCTATCTTCACAACTTCCCCGGATGGTAGCTTGATTGTAACTCTTCGTCTTTGGCAATCGATCTTAGCTTGATATTGGGTTAACCAATCCATTCCCAATATCACGTCATATCCGCCAAAATGGAGTACACAAAGGTCCACTCCTATTCTTCTATCCCCAAAAGTGAGTTCACACCTACAATGTCTTCGTGAACTTACCATTCTTCCTACTGGAGTAGACACTTCTAATGGTGTAACCAAAGGGTTTGTGACTAACTTCAATCTATCTACGACTTCTTCAGAAATGAATGACCTAGTTGTACCCGAGTCAAATAATACTCGCACAATAACCCCCAAATAATAAGAACATACCTTATACTGCTTGGATCGGTTTCGTACTGTTGACCGTCGTATAGAGGCTTGCTTGACTCTATTGTTGTGTCTGAGGCTTTTGCTGCGATCTTTCTGTCTGAGATCGAGTCTAATACACCAAATGAGATACTATGCTTATTTCTTTGTTGGGACATTCTCTAGCAAAATGCCCTTCTTGATTGCAAATATAGCATAACCCTTTCTTTCTAGCCTGCTCCCGTTGTTCGCTAATGTTTCTTTCTGATCTAGCCTGTCTTCCCTGCAATCTCTCAGATGCCCATACCTGTCTCTGGCTCTGAGGTATTCTTCTCCTCTCCTGACCGCCAGGTTTCCTCAATGATGGTCCTGCTGCTTGGCTAGATCTGGTTCGCTTCTTACTCTTCCATGCCTGTTCCGCATCGAGGTCTCTTTCTATAATCTGTGCCCTCTCCACAGCTTCTCTGAAGTTGGTCAACTTTAAGGGTGCTATTATCTTTTGGATTTCCAGTTTTAATCCTTTAATGAACCTTTCTGTCTTTGTTTGTTCATCCTTTACCAAATCAGGAGCAAATCTTGCCAACTCTGTGAATTTTCGTTCATACTCTGTCACCGACATCATCTTCTGTGCTAGTCTTGTGAACTCAGCATGCATTTGTCTTTTCTTGGCTATTGAGAAATAAGCATCATAGAACAGGGTCTTGAACTCTTCCCAAGTCAGCATTGTTTCATCTATGGCAGGGTCATTCATGATCATTTCCCACCAGTGATATGATGGCCCTTCTAACTGATGTATTGCCAAAGCGATTCGTCGTGGTCCTATCACTCCCAATGCATTTAAATGTTTGTTCATCTTCGTAAACCACCTATCAGCTGTCATTGGATCAGTCATTCCTTTAAATGTGTTGGGTTTCAATTTCTGAAACTCAATTAGTAACTCCTTCTATTCCTTATCATACCCAGCTGATTTACTTGTCGTAATCACCTCTGATGATCTGGCCTCTTGTGGAGTTTGAGGTACTAGTGAAATCTGAGGCTCTAGCGATGGTTGTACAAGTTGTTGCAACATCCGTGGTTGTACTAGCACTGGTGGTTGTGATGACTGCAAAGGTTTTCACTATTTGTTCTACCACTCGAGGAGTAATTTTTGTCACTATTCTGGGAGTAACCTCGGCTATCATCTTCTGAGTAATCTCTGCAATCACCTCAGGAGTCATCACTGCTCCCACTGATGCAGCTGCTATTCCCGGAGTGCCTTCTCTCTGCTCAGGCTCGTGACTACTCTCCCCTCGAGCCATTCCTCATTTTGGTCGTCCCCTTGGCATTGTTTGCAAGTCAAAACCTAATTCAGTATCCAATAGTTTAATTTGATTGTAGCAAAACATCTAAGAATTGCAATCAAACTTTGGATTCCGA
>JAJIYU010013905.1:0-13589 GCA_030144865.1 Tinospora cordifolia
TCACTATATCTCTAATTTATTTTATTTTTCATGTGCCAACCCACCATTTGCACCCAAAATTTCTTAAAATCTTTGAAATTAATTTATTTGACTTATTTTATTTATTTTAAAATTTTTTTTGACAAAATTTTGGGGTATTACAATAGTCATGCACCTTCATTTGAAAATAGTTAAATGGTAAAAGCATTTGCCGAGGCTCTCACTAGCCCCCAAGGCGACTAAAAATCTACTCGAGCAGGTTGCAGACAGTTAGGCGTATCGTGTCAACTAGATTAGGACTTATTATCGTTGCCATCAATGATAACGACCCAATCAAGACTTATTGTCGTTGCCATATTGAGACGACCCGATCAGGACTTATTGTCGTTGCCATATCGTGGGCCTACAGAACCCCCTTAGCAGGCACTTTATGCTAGGTGGTCACTATCGGGGCCATATGAAAATTCGACACAACTCTCCTTAACCCTGTACCATCTGCACCTTTCATGTAAAACGCATTTAAAGGATGCAAATTTATCACAACATGTAATATCATTTTAATAATCCATAGAATAACAAGCTTTAAGAAATAAAAATCCATTTGAGCAGGTTGCAGACAGTTAGGCGTATCGTATCAACTCAATTACGACTTATTGTTGTTGCCATCAACTGTAGAGACCCAATCAGGACTTATTATCGTTGTCACATTGTGGCGACCCGATCAAGACTTATTGCCGTTGCCATATCATGAGCCCACAGAACCCCCTCGACCGACACTCTATGCTAGGTGGTCACTATCGAGGCCATAAGAGAAACTGACACAACTCGCCCTAACCCTACACCATTGGGCCTTGAGACATGGTGCACTTTTCTTTTAAAACACATTTAAAAGATGTAGATTCTTCACAACATGTAATATCATTTTTATAATGCACAAAATAACAAGCTTTAAAAAATAAGTTAGAAAACACTACTCACAAGGAGGCTTCGCTCCCGGTGCTCTTCTCGCGATCGGTCGCGTCCCGCTAACCCTTTGTCCTACGAAATCGACGTAGCTTCTTAATATTAGCATGGGACTTGGCTCAACTGTAACTCTATGTTATTGGTCAATCAATGAATTGACTCGATCATGGGCGGTCTATCTATGCTAATTCAACTTACCTTAAGTCGTTAAGTCAACTTGATCAACCTTGGTCAATCTTGGTCAACCCTAGTCAAACCTATCACCTACTGACCTAGCTGGTCAATAGAGTCCCAAATGGTCAACTCTGGTCCTCATTGAGTTAATTGGGTCAAAATGGATCAAAATTCCCAATTCCCATCACTTAGGCACATCTTTAGCTTGTGGCCCTATCTGCGCAACCATTTTTTTTGATTTTTCTGCGGGTAATCCGTACATCGAATTTGTGCCAAATTTTTCATATCTGTTCTAAACTCCTTAAATCTTCTCCAAAATTTTAAATCACGATTTTAGGACTCCATTTGATAGTATTTTTAACTGAGATATCAGGGTTTGTGTGTTCTTGAATTTTATGTTACGGGCAATGATTGTTTGCCTACTTTGACCTTTTTATCCAAATTAGAATGCCCTGAAATTTGGTATGCGTATTCTAGATATACTTAGGAATCTCTCCACCAAATTTCAGCTCAAGCCACTAAGGTTTGGTCATTTAGTTTACTCTTAGAATTTTCAGCCGAATTACAGAAATTTTTGGGTTGACATTTCTATAATGTGTTTATTTATCTCACCAAACCTCTAATCTAAGGGTCATTTCTTGCACATTTTGCAAGTATGTAGGTTATTCTACAATTCTCTATCAAGGACCTTTCCAAATAGTAAGCATATATAGGCCCAAAATCATGTTCAAAAGTCTCATTAAACAAGTCACATGTATTCTAAAACTCCAAAATTTTTCAAAGTGTTAAATGTCCAGCTAACATGGCATCTTTGTAAGTGTAGTAAATCATATTCACATAGGCTCATGGTTAGATCTTTATACCTCTCTATAGCTTCTACTATGAGACTTTAAACGCCTCTGATTTCAATTAAAATGAATGTTTTTAGGTGTTCCAAACACAGCCTCAATCCTGGTCCAATGCTTGATTTCTGTTGGCACTGTTTTAACAGTGAATCACACAGTCAACGACAGTGACTTATAAAATGTATTGAAAGTTCTAATATCTGGTTTTGCACCACTTGGACATTGAAATACACATGATAAGGGGTAAAACAAAGGATCTTATGTCAGGGACGAACCTGGAATGGTTTAGGTGTGTGCCCCTCAAAGTTGTTCTAACACAGTTCCTGTCACATTACTGTAACAGTGAGTAGATAACCAACTTAATAGCTCGAAATACATGTGTGAAGCCTTATTTTTTGTTTTCTAATAGTTTGAGGTTAGAATACCCATGAAAAGGAAGAAAATGGATAGTCTTACCTCAAAAATGGACTCGAAATGGCCTAGGAATCGAAGCTGCAAAGATGGCTTCAACACAGATTTTTCTGTTTTCTGGGTTTGGACATGATGAACAACACCTCTTCTCAGGGGTTTCAGCTTTAAATGGTTCTGAGATTCAACAAGCTGCTAGTGGGGCTTCGTAGATGGTAGTAAGAACTTTAAACAAGCTAAGATTCCTAGGAAGTGGATGAGAAACGAGGAAGATACAAGCTCATGAATATGGCTACAACAACTGGAAATCTGGAGCTTCAGCTCAAGAAGTGGCTTTGTTGCATGAAAGGGTGCATGCATGGCCAAATAGGATGACATGCAGCCTCCAAGCTCCCATACTGGATGCCCTGTTGGCATCATCCATTGGCCACCTCAAAACCATGGATCAAAAACCAAGGATTTCCATGGTTTTTCTTGTTGGAAAATGCCTAGAAAATCACCAAAAACCCGCCAAAAATCCTCCAAAATCGCTGAAATTTATCAAAAATTCGTACAAAAAAACAAACAAGAGAGGGAAGGAAGGCTTGCTAGGCGGCCGGACCGTCTGCTTGGCCCGAGCCCTGCACAGGCTTCCAGCCTGTGCGGGCTGGGCTTTCGACCCACAAGGAACCTGGGTCGGCCCAGACCTTGTGCCTAGGTCTGCCCGGACCTTGTGCCTAGGTCTGCCCAGGTCCCCATTTTTCTTTTTTTTTTTTTCGTATTCCCTCATTTTCCTTGTATATACATACATGTATATCCGAATTTTTCAATTTTTTTAAATTGTTAAAAATCACTAATTCATCATTTCTCATAAAAAAAATTTTCAATTATACATCATTTTCAACATTTATACTATTATTTTCCCAATAATAGAGTAATCCTCCAATAATTGCATTTTTTCTTCCAAAAATTCTAAAAATTTCTTTAAAAATTCGATAATTATACCAAAAATTCAATAATCAAGCCTAAAAATCATTTCTATCAAGAAAACAAATTTTTCTTATAGTTTTATGTGTTTTTCCCTCAAAATTATATTTCTCCCATTATTCTAATTTTCTTCAATAAATAAATTTGAAATTGGAAAAATTTGAGAAAATTTAATATATATTCATTAAAATTCACGGAATATACATGTGTCGGATCCGTCAGTCCGATGTCTAAAATGTGGGTCGTCACAGTCTCCCCACCTTAAAATACATTTCATCCTCGAAATTTTCTAATACACTAAGGGTCAATAAGCAACTCCTATGATCTCAGGGAAATGACTCGTCATATAGTCCTCTCGCTCCTAGGTGTCGTGCTCAGCACTGTGGAACTACCAACGTACTCGTACCATCGGTATCTCCTTGTTGCGCAGTTTCCTCGCGGCTTGGTCAATAATAGCTATCGAAGCCTCAACATACGTACAATCCTCTCGCAAGTCAACATGTTTCCAATTTATCACGTGCGAAGGATCAGGGTGGTACTTCCTCAACATCGACACATGAAACATGTTATGTACCCCCGCTAACTGAGGCGATAATGCCAATCGGTATGCTACAAGATCCACACGCTCAAGGATCTCGAAAGGTCCAATATATCTAGGTGTGAGTTTCCCTGAAATGTCAAACCGGGTCTACCCCTTTCTAGGTGAAACTCGTAGGAGTACATGATCACCGACCACAAACTCTAAGACCTTCCTTTGGTTATCTTTTGAGCTCTTCTGTCTGTCCTGAGCTATCTTCATGTTCTGACGGATTCGCCGAATCTTCTCATTTTGCTGTTACATAAAAGTAGGGCCTAAGATTGTTTTGTCACCAACCTCGACCCAACAAGCTGGCGATCGGCAAGGACGACCATATAATGCCTCAAAAGGTGCCATGCCGATGGTTGCTTGGTAGCTGTTATTATATGCAAACTCACATAGGGGCATGTAATCTTCCTAGCTACCACCAAACTCAACAATGCATGCCCTCAACATATCCTCAAGTACCTGAATTACTCTCTCAGATTGGCCATCAGTTTGTGAATGGAAGGTTGTGGTCAAGCTCACACTAGTCCCTAACTGATTCTGCAAGCTCTGCCAAAAATGCGACATAAACCGAACATCTTTGTCAGACACAATGGACACTGGGACCCCATGTAATCTCACAATCTCGCAGATATGCAGTTGACTCAGCCTTTCCATCGAATCTCTACTATGCATCGAGAGGAAATGGACTGACTTAGTAAGTCTATGCACAATGACCCAAATAGCATCGTGTCATCGCTGAGTCCGAGGCAATCCTATCACAAAGTCCATGGTAATCTAATTCCATTTCCACTCGAGAATAGCCAAGGGTTGTTATAAACCATTGGGTCTCTGGTGCTCAGCCTTAACCTGCTGGGACGTATCATATATCTGCACAAAGGCTGCAATATCTCGCTTCATCCCCATCCACCAATAAGTATGTCGAGCATCTTGATATATCTTATTGGCGCTTGGATGGATGATGTACCTCGAGTGATGCAGCTCTGCCAGTACTCCCTGTCTCAGGCGAGGGTCATCCAGTACCCACAATCGTCCCCTAAACCTCAGTGCACCATTAGTATCAATTGACCACCACAGACGAGAAATGTTGTCAGCCCACTCCTGGTACATCATAAAATCAACATCATGAGGTTGTACCTCCATAATCTTAGCAAGCAGAACCGGCTGGGCTCTCATCTGTGCACTGACTCTGGTCTCGGTCGAAGTATCATGGATACTCATCATTGTCACATAATCAATCATCCTCCACTCCTAAGACATATGTCTAGCCACACAAGCAGTCTCGATCCGCACTCTGCTAAGTGCATCAGCCACTACATTTACTTTCTCGGGATAGTACTCAATGGTGAAGTCATAATCCTTAAGCAGCTTCATCCACTTCCTCTGCCTCATATTAAGGTCCTTCTGTGAAAATAGATACTTGAGGTTCTTATGATCAGAATAAAGCCTAAAACGCTCACCATATAGATAGTGTCGCCAAATCTTGAGCGCAAACACTATTGCTGCCAGTTCTAGATCATGCATAGGGTAGTTCCTCTCATGAACTTTCAACTGCCGCGAGGCAAAAGTGACAACCCCCGCACCCTGCATCAACACACACCTAAGGCCTGTCCCACATACATCTGTATAGATCGTCAAATCGTGGCCTGGTTCTGGCAGTACGAGAACTGGGGCAGATGTCAAATGACGCTTCAATTCAAGAAAAGCTTCCTCACACTTATCTGTCCACACAAATGGCATGTCCTTCTGGGTAAGCTTCGTCATTAGAGCAGCGATCCTCGAGAAGTTTGGCACAAATCTGTGGTAATAGCCTGCCAAACCCAAGAAGCTACGGATTTTTGTCACTATGGTAGGTCTCGGCTAACCAATAATAGCCTCGACCTTAGCTAGATCAACTGAAATGCCCCCGACTCCCACTACATGGCATAAAAATTAGACTTTTGTCAACTAGAACTCGCACTTGCTAAACTTTGCATACAACCGATGATATTAGAGAGTCTGCAGTGCGATCCTCAAATGTTCAACATGTTCCTCCCTAGTCTTCGAATACATAAGGATGTCATCGATAAAGATGATGATGAATGAGTCGAGATAGGGATGAAACACTCTCTGTATCAAGTCCATGAACATCGCTATGGCATTTGTCACGCCAAACGGCATGACTAAGAACTCATAGTGCCCATAGCAAGTCCGAAAGGCCGTCTTCGGTACATCCTCTTCCCTGACTCTCAGCTGATGGTACCCAGATCCCATATCGATCTTAGAAAACACAGTGGCACCCCAGAGCTAGTCAAACAAGTCATCAATGTGCGGGAGAGGGTACTTGTTCTTTATTGTCACCTTGTTCAACTGTCTATAGTCGATACACAAATAGAGGCTCCCATTTTTCTTCACAAACAATACTGGAGCACCCCAAGGTGACAAACTAGGGGTAATAAAACCCTTACTCATCAACTCCTTAAGTTGGACCTTTAATTCCTGCAATTCCTTAGGCGTCATTCGATAAGGAGGGATGGAAATGGGCGGTGTCTTCGGAATAATCTCGATGATAAAGTCAATTTCCCGTTCGGGAGGTAAGCCGAGCAAGTCATCGAGAAGCACGTCAGGAAAGTCTCTAACAATAGGAATCTCATTTAAGCTCTGATGTGAAGGTCCCTCACCAGTTGTGATCATATTAGCCTGTGTATCTATCTCGGACTGTGTCATTAGCCTACTCAGGGTCCTCGGTTTATCAGAAGCACTACCTTAGAAGGTGATAACAGGCTATCTTGGAATCTGAAATACTACTCTCTTGGCGAAACATTTGACATAGGCATGATAAGTTGCTAGCCAGTCCATCCCAAGTATAGCGTCGAACTCTAAGAACTCCAGTACTCTAAGGTCTACAAGAATCTCGAAGTCATCAAACCTCAACATGCAGCCCTCACAAATCAAGTTGGGTTAGATGCGTTCCCCTACTGCCATGCTCAACATGAGCCATGAGGATGCTCTAACAAGTCTAAGTCCCAATCTATCTATGACATGCGCATAAATAAAAGACAATGTAGATCCAGCATCAATAAACACATAGATACATGTATCAAGTAGGAACATGTTACCCTCTACTAGAGCCTTTCTCGCCTTAGAATCTCAGTAGGTGATGGCCTGTGCTGTCTTTCAAGTGATGGTGGTGGGTACATTGGAAGTTGGGATAGGCAAAGGGCATTGATATTGTTTGTGGCCTGGCTGACCACACTGGAAACATGTAATCAGACGCCTCTGTTCGGTCTGGTCTCGACCCTGGCCCCTACCCCCTAAATCTCTGCATCTACCTTTCCCTCAACCTCCACCTCGGCCCCCTGTTGAGTCAGTGGTTGTCCCATCGGCTGGTATGCCTGCACTTGGGTGGCTGCGAATGTGACTGTAGTAGTCGGTTGAGTTTGTGCCCCTCCAGACTGTCCCTCTGAATACTTCATCTTCCTATTAAATTTGCCTGCTCGAGACCCACCGTGATAACCTCCCTGTGTCTGCGACTGTGACTATAACTGTGGCTGTGTCTGCGAGGGGGCACCCTGTAGTACCTGGGCCATCGGATGCTGATCTCTATTGTTTGCCTCAAACTGTAGTGCGTGCCTCTATATAATCTCAAGAGTAGCATCGCTATATGCTGATGTTGCCTGCTTGATACTGGGCCTCAACCCACGACGGAAGAATCCTGCCCTCTCCCTTGGGTTGCCCACTAACTCCAGCGCATAAGCCTCCAGCCAAAAAAATCTGTGGGTACTCCCTAACTGACATATAACCCTGCTATAAAGTTAGAAACTCCACCTTCTTATGATCTTGCTCTGCTGTAGAGACATAGGCACTCAAAAATAACTCCTGGAAATGAGCCCATGTAGTAATCTACCCCTTAAGAGTCTGGGTGGCCCTCCACCAGATCGTGACCTCATCCTCAAGCATGTGCACCGCAAATAGCACTTGGTTCTCCTTTGACAAATTCAACATCTTAGCATTCTTTTCAATATTGAAAAGCCAGTTCTAAGTTGCATCCAAGCTCAAACCCCCACAGAATTCCTCGGGCTTCAGGTCCAAAAACCTCTTCAGGAGGCAATAATGAGTAGAATCATCACCCTGTCTCACTGGGGCTGCCTTTGCCTGGACTACAACCCTCTTCTCCTCTCAAATCTTGGCTATAACTGGTGCAGGAGACGCCACTGGCTTAGCCATCTATTTCTGGACCTCGATCCTATCAAGCTTCTCACTCAATAAGGCCACCTGGGCGTAACCAGCCTCATTAGACGCCCTGATCAAAGCTTCGAGCCTCTGTATAACATCCTGCCAGAGCTGAACTGGAGGTGGTGGTGGCGGTACCGGCTCTGGGTTCCTACATGGTCACCCACTTCAAGGAAGCATCGTGGTCTGCATAAAATGTTTAACATTTATTAATTCCAAATTGAGCACACCACAACTTCAGACACTTATGACAAGAGGTAATCACACGCTAAGGTGACCATCTATTGGGAATAACCTAACCTGCAAGGTTCAAAGTCTTAGTCTTAAAATTCACTAACACCATATGACAGTCTGATTCCCCTCATGATATGACCACTCTCACTTGGTTCCTCTTCCTGCCAATCAGGAGTTAGGAAGTTTTGTCCATACTCCCACCATGCTACTCTAACTTATTTCTAAGGTTTTTTTCTTATACTTCTGTGATTACTCTGAGGTTCCCCTAGGTTAATGGCAATTGTTATTCATCAATTGAAAAAACCTTGGGCTCTGATACCAACGCTGTCAGGTCCCCTTCCCTAGGGCAAAGGAGGAACTGACTGGCACAGCACCCAAACAAACCCGCCTGCAGGCCGATCTTGCCAAAACACTGTTAAGCCTCATTCCTCAACACCACTCCTAACATTATCAGAGTAATCAAAGGGATGCAGAAGAACTTTAAACACATAAATACTAGAACGAATAAAATTTTATCAAAATAGGTCATTAAAAACATGAATAGCAACGAGAGTGCCTAATTCATTATGTACAAAGCTTTCCTCACCCCTATACATCGCTCTATCCCTCAAAGCAATAACGACATGAAGAAAACCTATCAAAATAAATAAGAGAGCGCAGCTTTACGCAATGGCCACCCCCTTGCCCTTATCCACACAGAAGGACTCAAAAGTTAGAGTAGTGAGTCTAATTGTCCACGGCGACTCAGTGAGTAATGCAGTCTAATTCATAATTTAAAACAAGCATTCCACAAATAAAACTCATGCCATGAATGCATGAACAATAACATTATGCGAGTGAATGTAATAGCGAATACAATTTAAATCCATAATGCAGTCGTCCACCTTCATTTGAAAACAATTAAATGGTGAAAGAATTTGCCGAGACTCTCACCAGCCCCCAAGGCGACTAAAAATCCATTCGAGCAGGTTGTAGACAGTTAGGCGTATCGTGTCGACTCGATTAGGACTTATTGTTGTTGCCATCAATCGTAAAGACCCTATCAGGACTTATTGTCATTGTCATATTGTGGTGACCTGATCAGGACTTATTGTCGTTGCCATATCATGGGCCCACAGAACCCCCTCGATGGGCACTCTATGCTAGGTGGTCACTATCGGGTCTGTAAGAGAAACCGAAACAACTCGCCCTAACCCTACACCATTGGGCCTCGAGACTCGGTGCACTTTTCATTTAAAACACATTTAAAGGATGCAGATTCATAACAACATGTAATATCGTTTTTATAATGCACAAAATAACAAGCTTTAAGAAATAAGTTAGAAAACACTACTCACAGGGAGGCTCCGCTCCCGGTGCTCTTCTTGCGACCGGTCGCGTCCCGCTAATACTTGGTCCGGCGAAATCGACGTAGCTTCTTAATACTAGCATGGGACTTGGCTCAACTGTAACTCTATGTCATTAGTCAATCAATGGATTGACCCGGTCATGGGCGGACTATCTATGCTAATTCAACTTACCTTAAGTCGCCAAGTCAACTTGATCGACCTTGGTCAATCTTGGTCAACCCTAGTCAAACCTATCACCTACCAACCTAGCCGGTCAACAAAGTCCCAAATGGTCAACTCTGGTCCTCATTGAGTCAATTGGGTCAAAATGGGTCAAAATTCCCAATTCCCATCACTTAGGCACATCTTCAGCTTGTGGCCCTATCTGTACAACCATTTTTTCGATTTTTCTACGGGTAATCCGTACATCAGATTTGTGCCAAATTTTTTAGTTCTATTCTAAACTCCTTAAATCTTCTCCATAATTTTAAATGAAAATTTTAGGACTCCATCTGATAGTATTTTTAACTGAGATATTAGGGTATGTGTGTTTTCAAATTTTATGTTATGGGCAGTGACTGTTTGTCTAATTTGACCTTTTTATCCATATTAGAATGCCCTGAATTTGGTATGCATATTCTAGACATACTTAGAAATCTCTCCACCAAATTTTAGCTCAACCCACTGAGGTTTGGTTATTTAATTTACTCTCAGAATTTTCGGCCGAATTACAGGAATTTCTGGGTTTACATTTCTATCATTCTTCCATTTGTTTATTTATCTCACCAAACCTTTAATCTAAGGGTCATTTCTTGCACATTTTGCAAGTATGTAGGTCATTCTAAAATTCTCTATCAAGGACCTTTCCAAACAGTAAGCATATATAAGCCAAAAATCATGTTCAAACTTCTCATTAAACAAGTCACATGTATTCTAAAACTCAAAAATTTTTCAAAGTGTTAAACATCCACCTAACATGGCATATTTGTAAGTGTAGTAAATCATATTCACATAGGCTCATGGTTAGATCTTTATACCTCTCTATAGCCTCTACTATGAGGCTTTAAACGCCTCTAGTTTCACTCAAAATGAATGTCTTTAGGTGCTCGAGACACAGCCTCAATCTTGGTCCAATGCTTGATTTCTATTGGCACTGTTGCAACAGTGAATCACACAGTCAACGACAGTGACTTATAAAACATATTTAAAGTTCTAATATCTGGTTTTCACCACTTGGACATTGAAATATATATGATAAGGGGTAAAATAAAGGGTCTTACCTCAGGGCCGAACTAGGATTGGTTTAGGTGTGTGCCCTTAAAGTTGTTCTAACACAGTTCCTGTCACACTGCTGTAAAAGTGAGTAGATAACCAACTTAATAGCTCGAAAAACATGTGTAAAGCCCTATTTTTGTTTTCTAATAATTGGAGGTTAGAGTACCCACGAAAAGGAAGAAGATGGACAGTCTTTCCTCCATAATGGACTCGAAATGGCAATCAAAGCTCCAAAGATGGCTTCAACACAGATATTTCTATTTTCTGGGTTTGGACACGATGAACAACACTTCTTCTCGGGAGTTTCATCTTCAAATGGTTTTGAGATTTAGCGAGCTGCTTGTGGGACTTTGTATATGGTAGTAGGAGCTTTAAAACAAGCTAAGATTCACAAGGGAAGTAGATAAGAAACGAGGAAGATACAAGCTCATGAATACGGCTACAACAACTGGAAATCTGGAACTTCAACTCAAGAGGTGGCTTTGTTGCATGAAAGGTTGCTTGCATGGCCAAATAGGATGACACGTGGCCTCCAAGCTCCCATGATGGATGCCCAGTTGGCATCATCCATTGGCCACCTCAAAACCATGGATCAAAAACCAAGGATTCCCATGGGTTTTCTTGCTGGAAAATGCCTAGAAAATCACCAAAAAATATACCAAAAATCTCCCAAAAATTGCTGAAATTCATCAAAAATTCGTACAAAACAACAAACAAGAGAGGGAAGGAAGGCTTGCTAGGTGCATGGGCCGGCCACCCCAATCAGGCCGGCCCGCACGCCAGGCCCGGGCGCTAGGCGCCCGGACCATCTACCTGGCTTGAGTCCTGCACGAGCTTCTAGCCCGTGTGGGCTGTGCTTTCGGCCACAAGGGACCTGGGTCGGCCCAGGCCTTGCACTTGGGTCTGCCCAGGTCCCCATTTTGTTTTTTTTTTTTTTCGTACTCATTTTCCTTGTAAGTACATACATGTATATCCAAATTTTTTATATTTTTAAAAATTGTTAAAAATCAATAATTCATCATGTCTCATCAAATATGTTTTAATTATACATCATTTCCAACATTTATACTATTATTTTCCAAATAATCGAGTAATCCTCCAATAATTGCATTTTTTTCTTCCAAAAATCCCATAAATTTCTTTAAAAATCCAATAATTATTCCAAAAATTCAATAATCAATCCTAAAAATCATTTTAATCAAGAAAACACATTTTTCTTATAGTTTTATGTGTTTTCTCCTCAAAATTACATTTTTTTCCCATCATTCTAATTTTTTTCAATAAATAAATTTGAAATTGGGAAAATTTGAGAAAATTTAATATATTTTCATTAAAATTCAAGAAAATACACTGAATATACATGTGTTGGATCCGTCAATTCGATGTCTAAAATATGGGTCATCACAGTCTCCCCACCTTAAAATAAATTTCATCCTCGAAATTTTCTAGTACACTAAGGGTCAAGGAGCAACTCCCATAATCTCAGGGAAATGACTCGTCATATAGTCATCTCGCTCCTAGGTGTCCTGCTTGGCATTATGGAACTACCAACGTACTTGTACCATCGGTATCTCCTTGCTACACAGTTTCCTCATGGCTCGGTCAATAATAGCTACTGAAGCCTCAACATTCGTGCAATCCTCTTGCAAGTCAACATGTCTCCAATTAATCACGTGCGAAGGATCAGGATGGTACTTCCTCAACATCGACACATGAAACACGTTATGTACCCCTGCTAACTGAGGCGATAATGCCAATCGGTATGCTACATGATCCACACACTCAAGGATCTCGAAAGGTCCAATATATCTCGGTCTGAGTTTCCCTAAAATGTCAAACCGGGTCTACCCCTTTCTAGGTGAAACTCGTAGGAGTACATGATCACCGACCACAAACTCTAAGACCTTCCTTTGGTTATCTGTTTAGCTCTTCTGTCTGTCCTGAGCTATCTTCATGTTCTGACGGATTCGTCGAATCTTCTCATTTTGCTCTTACATAAAAGTAGGGCCTAAGATTGTTGTGTCACCAACCTCGACCCAACAAGCTGGCGATCGGCAAGGACGACCATATAATGCCTCAAAAGGTGCCATGCCGATGGTTGCTTGGTAGCTGTTATTATATGCAAACTCACATAGGGGCAAGTAATCTTTCTAGCTACCACCAAACTCAACAATGCATGCCCTCAACATATCCTCAAGTACCTGAATTACTCTCTCAGACTGGCCATCAGTCTGTGGATGGAAGGTTGTGCTCAAGCTCACACTAATCCCTAATTTATTTTGCAAGTTCTGCCAAAAATGGGACGTAAACCAAACATCTCTGTCAGACATAATGGACATTGGGACCCCATATAATCTCACAATCTCGCGGATGTACAGTTGACTCAGCTTCTCCACTGAATCTCTACTATGCATCAGGAGGAAATGGGCCGACTTAGTAAGTCTATCCAGAATGACCCAAACAACATCGTGTTGTCGCTAAGTCCGGGGCAATCCCATCACAAAGTCCATGGTAATTGTTAGCGGACTCGCAAGTATACGAGATCGCTTGTAGTAATATCCGGAAAGTCCGGGTATCGTCCTCAGGGAATACTAATGGTGATTGAATTTTCTTTAACACTAA
>JAJIYU010013906.1:0-13553 GCA_030144865.1 Tinospora cordifolia
CTTTCCCCCTCCTTCCTTTTCTGTTCTCTATCCGCTTCTCTTCCAACTTCCTGTTCCTTCCGCCATCTTCTTCCTCGTACATCGTCATACCTATGTTCTTCGTAGGTTCCTCGTCCTGGAGCATCTCTTTTGTCCGAAACGTACTTCCTTCTGTATGTGCGTCCTCGATCACGATTTTGCCATGTCGTCTCTCCTCTTCCGTTCGTCTGCTCTTCATTTCTCCCCTTTCTTCTGCTTTTTAGTTCTTCCCGATCATTTGTTCTCCATCGTCGGCTTTTCAGTTCTTCCCGGTCGCCTGCTCTCCATCGTCGCCTGCTCTCCATCGTCGCCTGCTCTCCATCTTTGGTGATTTAGAGAAGCTAATATTCTTTCTCTAGTTTTAGATTTTCCCCTTAATCTATTTAGTGTTTATTTTGAAACTGTCTAAAGAGGAATATGGTGATGGTATAATTGCTTTCTATTCCACTTTACGTTATTATGGTTAGAAAGGATTGGTAGATTATTCCATTATTGTGTCAAAACAGAGTGTCCATGTCTTTTTTGTTTTTTGTTTTTTTCCCTTTTCGAAATAGAAAGATTTTTTATTCATTCAAATGTTATGGGATGAGATATCCCACTACAAGCTCAGTACATAAACCCCCTTAGGCATTAAGATTTACATACATAGCTTGAATTTTAGAAATCATACAAAATGTTCCCTCAATTGTTTACCCACTCCTCAAAATATAATCCTTTATTCCTTTTCCTAGCTTTGAGATAGACACCCCTGTTGCAAAAAGGATGACTGATCGTTGCCATACTTCACTGTTGAGCTCTTCTCTTTGAAAGTTTTTTTTATGACACCCCTCCCTTATAGCATATAGAATTGCCATCAAAGTATGCTTCCAATATGGCCTAATGAGAGAGCTTCTTATCCCTTGTGGAAAATGGAAAATTATTGTTCTTCCTTGGGGGTATCGTATTCTATTCTCATAGATGTTGTTCCACCCTTGCCTTATTCTTCATTTCTTTTTCTGAAAACACAACTCCCCAAAATGTGTTTTGCGTCTTCATTAGCATACTAACGTAAACGACACCATCAAGGAGACAAATATATTTTAGGGAACCTCTTCTGCAATCTATCTGCACAACTCAATCTATTTAGGCTAATCAACCAGCCTAAAATTTTAACTATAACAGGGGACTTTGTTTTTCTTTTTTTTTTTAGAAGAAACAAATCGTTTATTAATATTCATTTAAGTATATTGTTAGATACATACATCTATATGTTCTTTACTACATTTACAATTTATACGTCCCTTCCCTTATGTATAATATAGACACCTTTCCCATCCATATACCAGTTCGATAATGATAGTCCCTTTACCAATTCTGATGCATACCCCCATGATCATGCCCCTAGCTTGAGCAACTCCAATAGCTTATCCCTTTCAGGTTCTCTTCCATTAAAAACAGTTATTCCTTTCCGGCCATATGAACCATATTGTAGCCACATGTGTTGCATCTCCTTGCTAAGTGTTGAAACTATTTGTTCACTATGGGGGCTAAACAGTCCTTGATGGAAACTGGCAGTGCAAACTTCTCCAGAATATCTTCTCCATTTTTCCCACATAGATTTGGCTAGGGAGCAAAGTATGAATATATGGTCCACTGATTCTCCATTGGATCAGCATAATATGCAGCAATGTGGACTTATGCATGAATTGCGAAGCGTTCTCTGCAGTACATCCCTCATATTTATCTTCCCATACACCACTATCCGGGCAAAAGCTTTAACCCTGGATGGAATCTTCAACTTCCAGATGTTAGCCACTGAATGGACCGTGCTTGATCCTTGGAGACTACTTAATAAGATCAAGAATTCTTAAAAAGACTTACATGAAAATTGGCTTGTGGGCTCTAAGCTCCATTTATATCTATCCTGTGTGCTTGATAAGTGCACTTGCTCCAATATTGATTAAAGCTTTGAGGCTTGCTGCTGTTTTCTCCCTGTTAAAGATCTCTCAAAATGCAAATGCCAAGATGTTCCAACTGGATCATTTGTCTTGAAATATGAAATAAGTTTCTTGTGATCTTTTGATAGCCTATATAACAATGGAAAAGTTTAGGCGAAGGGCCGTTCACTAATCTAATTATCTTCCCAAAATTTAAATATCCCTCCATCTCCAAGCACTTGACGTACATGAATACTAGTTTCCCCCATCAATGTCACAACAAATCTCTATGACTCTCGATAAGTCAATCTCCTATTTCTTCTTGGCAGTCCTCCTCTCCATATATCTAGTGCACTTTCATACCTACTCTTAGTTATCCTTGCCCAAAGTGCATCTCTACTTTACAACAATCTCCATATCCACTTTCCACATAACGCCGTATTTTTTGCTTCGATGGAACCTACTCCCAGCCCCCCTTGTTCGATTGATCTTTGAGCTATCTCTCTCTCTTTATCAACCTCTTATAGTTCTCTACTTCTTTTTCCCCCCACCCAAAAAAAAGACACTTTTTTGTTTTCCTCTCAATGTTCTGGGCCACCTCATTTATTACTCTGAACAATTATAGGAAATGTGTAGGAATTGCCTCCAAAAATGCTTTGATTAGTGCTAGCTGTCCTCCTTTTGACAAAAACACATGCTTCCATCTGTCCAATTTGCATGAAATAGATGATGTCACCAAATCCCAAAACTATATTGATATTGGATTTCCCTTGAATAGTAATCCCAAATACTTCTTTGACCAAGCTTCTAATAACGTTTCCTATCCCATTAACTATTAATATCATGTCCTCCATATTTACTATGGGCCATTAACTCATGTTTATCTACGATCTAGAAAAAATGCTGAAGCAACGAAGAATGTTGGAGGCGTGTCGCACATTACCTTCCTTTGCTTGTAGCAAGAGCAATGCATCATCCATTTATTGCAATGATGGCACCTTCACCTTATTGTTACTTACTTTGAATCCCGCTATAACTCCTTGAATTTGAGCTCTATTTGCTAGTTTCGCTAGCACGTTACCAGCCAATGTAGAAAGGAATGGTGAAAAAGGATCTCTTTGCCTCAAACCCCTGCTCACTTCAATCTTCCTTCTTGGCCTTTCATGGAAAATAACAAAATATGTCACGGATGTGGCACAACACTTAATCCATTGTATCCATATATGTCCAAAACCTTTCTTCTCCACGACTTCTTAAAAAATCCCATTTCACTGTATCATCTGCCTTCTCAAAATCTATTTGTAACACTATTCGTTTTCTTCGTCCACCTCTCTACTCTTCTATTTCCTCGTTTGCCACTAGTATTACATCTGAATTTTGTCTTCGCTGAGTAAAAGTGTGTTGTACGAGCTTGTTCCTTAGCTTATTGGCCAAAACTTTGTCAAATGTATGTCACATTAACCAAATAATTTACTGTTCAACTACTATAAAAATTTTGGATCACGCTCATAATGTCCTCCTTCAACACCTCCCGCCCTGTTGGAAGAAAGTTGGGGTAAATCCATTCGGTCCAAGAGTCTTTGCACCATTGCAACTTAATATTGCGTCCTTCACTTCATACTAAATGGATTTGACAGAAAAATTGTGGCGAGAGTCTCAGGTCCACAGGTTTATCTGCCGTTCTTGATGGCTAAGAATTGTTCTGTATGTTTAGCTGCTCAATTATCTCCCCCATGTAGTTGTCCCCATTATGCCTACTCAAATGTAGATTCCAAGCCCAACTCTCTCTCTCCCCTTGATTTTTGTGTGTCAGGAATTCAGAAATTGGTGCCATATGTTTGTCGGACATGTTGCACACATTCGGAAACATCTCCTTCAAGCTGTTTGTCCCACACCATTCATCCTCCTAGAACTCTACTTGGTCTCCTCTCCTCACTTTCCATCCTAGAAAAGGTCTAAAGTGGGGGTATATTCTAAATATGGACTTCCATGGGGACCTCAAGCTACTTTTATTGTTGAGACTTACCTCCCTTTCATTAACTTTGGATCCATGGATGCTTTTGATAATTTGGGCCCATAACATCTCTGGCTGCATCCTCATACGCCACAACCACTTTCCTTTGAAATCCATATTTCTAACTACTATCTTGTCCACTCCCAATCCACCATGTTGCATGTCCGTATAGACTTAGTCTCATTTTACTAGATGTCGTCCTCTCCCCGTCTCTTTGTGCTGCCAAAGAAATCTCCGCATTGATTGCTCAATGATCACAACTACCTTTTTGAAAATTTTGAATGTGGAGAGAAAGCATGTCAGGATGACTTCTAGAATAGTTTTCAACAATAAAAGTCTCCCACCCCTGGATAAATAACTCCTTTTCTAGCTTGCCACCTTCCTTTTGATTGTTTGGACTACCGAATTCCAAAATTCAGTATTATTGGGGTTTACCTCAAGTGGAAGGCCCAAGTATTGCAGTGGCCATTTTGCAGTGGATACATTGAGTGGCTTGGCTAATGTGCTCACTTGTTCTTATTGATGTTCACTCCCAACAGTTGGCTTTTGCTCCTGTTGAGCGACATCCTAACAGAAAACTGAATGTGTGGAGCGCTTCCATTGCAGCTTGTGTATCTTCTTTTTTGTTCTTCATGAAAATTAAACAGTCATATGCAAATTTTAGATGTGTGAGGTGTATTTTATCCATCCCCACCTTCATGCCTTTCAATCTCTTCACATCCATTGCCTTTTCTATTAGTCTAATGAGAGCGGCTGTTATCAGTGGGTATGGGAAAGGGGATTCCCTTGACGCAAACCTCTATGTCCTTTAAACTTCCTTCTTGGCCTCCCATTAATGAGAATTGAGTAATTCACTGAAGTCAAGCAAGCTCGTATTCATTTTCGCCATTGAGGACCAAATCCTTTCCTCTCCTGAACAAAGTCTAAAAAACCCCATCTAACATAGTTGTAGGCTTTTGCAAAATCCACCTTTAATAGGAATCCTTCTTTCCCATTAACTTCGCAGTCTTTTGTTGTCTCATTCGCTATTAGAATAGCATCTAATATTTGTGTATCTTTGATGAAAGCCATCTGATGTTCACTCAATGTGGTAGGGAGGACCTTTTGCAATCAGCTTGCTAATATTTTAGCAATAATCTTGTATAGGCTTCTTGCTAGACTAATCGATCTAAATTTGTCCACCTTTATAGAGTTAATCTTTTTTGGAATAAGGTAGATACATGATTTATTGACCTTGTTTACAGTAGCATCTCAATGGAACTTGCGTATGCATGCGAATATGTCACCCTTGATTGTGTCCCAGTCCTTTTGAAAGAATTTCATTGTGAATACATTCGTGCCTGAAGCCTTACCCCCATCACAACCATGGTATAAAAATTAGCCTAATTGCGTCGAAATTAATCAAATTAATTAGGTCATTTGGACGATCGAAGCAAAGTTCACTTTTAATTATAAAATTACAAAATTTCTTTGAAATCTTTGAAAAAAGTTGACGAAGTTCACTTAAAATTGAAGTTTTGAATATTTTTGCAAAAAAAAAGTCTAATAGCCGTAAAAAAAAGCATTTTTTATGAAAGAATTTATGTAGCGCACAAAGATATTTTTTTTTTATAATTATAGAGATTGCATAAAAGAATCTGTTTTTATAAATGAAGAAGATTTAAGGCAAGATATGTGTAATTGGCGACTGGTTATCCAAGAGAAAGAAGAACAAGTTGTAGTCAGAAGAAGAAATGATAGAGAGAAGAGGGAGGAGAAAAATAAGCTAAAGGCGTAAGAAGAGAGACGTTGAGAGAAGAACGAAAAATGAAAACCAGGGTTTATATTTGTGCGACCATTAGGATTTGACGATAAATTTTTCTTTGTTTCTTTCATTTTTCTAATAGTGTTAAGTTAACGAGCACGATTTGTATTAAACATTGTCAATGTTAAAATATATGTTTGAAACCAATATATGCATACTTTTATATGTAAAATGTATTTATTATGTTTGTTTTCGACAATTGTAATACAAATTGTGCATATTTTAACATTTACATAGTATATTTTGAATTTTTCTAAGTTGGTAAATTTTTGTAAAAATTCTTTCAAAATTTTTGAACTCTTCAAATTAATTCTAATTTTCAAAGGTCAAAGTTTGAGGCGAAGTTGAATTTTTGTTCCTTGATCACAGCTGAAAATTGTGTCCATGATTTCCTCCTCGAAAGTCCTCTCTAACCATTCCTTCTCCTCCTCAATAATACCTTGCCACACCCCCCCCCCCCTCAATTGGTGGTACTAATCTCTTGGAAGAGATTGTCAAAATGCTCGATGATCATGTTTTGGATTTCTGCGTCTGCTTCCACCATTCTTCCATTTGCATCCTCCATTCTACATATAGTGGCTCTTGATTTTCACAAAATAAGGGTTTTATGGAAGTATTTCAAATTGACGTCTTCTTTGTTTGCCCATTACATATTCGTTCGCTATCATGCCCTCCTCTCTATTCTACATTCCAGAGACTATGTCCTCAATTATCTATTTTCTCCATTCCAAGTGTTTTGGATTGTTCTCTCCTTCTTCCAGCAAGTTATCCAAACCCACTAAATCTTTCATTAGTGCATCTTTTCTAGATTCATCCTCGAGCATTTATCCTTTGCTCCAACTTTTAAGTCTCTCTTTCAGCCGCCTAAGTTCAGTCATAAATCTGTAGCCTTCCCGGTCTCTAATTTGATTATCTATCCATTGTTGTTGAACCATTTCCTTCGGTGGTGTAGCCATTCATTCTCAAATCTAAAAGGGGAAGGGCCCCACTTTGTCACCGCTATGTCAAGAATGATTGGCTGGTGGTATGAGATTATAAATTAATTTAATCTACATTATATTAATCTATAATCATTATTCAAGAGTATTATTAAATATTCTCTTAAATTAATTTTTTTCTACTAGGTTGATCACTTTTGATTACTTCCATGCAAATATTATTTATTTATTTATTTATTTATAGAGCAAAAAGTGACCAATTGATGTTCGAACTTAAAACCTCTTGTTTTAAACACATTATTTTAACCAATTGGGCTATCCAGTCGTTCTTGTGACTAAAATATGTCATTTGATTCTTAATACTCGTGAGTTTAAGTTTAGAATTATTTTACTCAAAACTTATCAACCTTATAGTTATTATTTTTTATAAATAAATAAATTATTATTATTTATTAGTTATTAGTTATTCATAAATTTCAGGAATAATTTATATTCATGAAATTTATTATTTATTGAAATATAATTAAATTTGCTAAGGTATTACAAATATCTCTATGATTTTTAAACGGAATCCTATGACCTGCACAAATTGAATATGTGAGTTCTGATATTGCTATGTAGATGAGCTCAGTTCAGATAATATTTGTTTGCAGGAACCACACATGGAAGTGATTTCTCCTGGAACAAAAAATCTGCAGACATATCTTGTGAATAGGCTGTTGGTTTACATTTATCGTGCATTTCGTGCCAGTGAGAAGCGTGGTTTGGTGCCTTGTGTACGAGCCGATGAATTATCTGCACAATTTTCTAATCTTTCAGAACCATTTATTCGGAAAAGGTTGAAGCATTGTGCTGATTTACAGGTAGCTTCTAGTTTTTTTTCTACTCATTTTAACATTTTCTGTGGAAAATGGTGACATATATTAATTTTGGATTTTTTGTCATACGTAATCTCTCTCTTTCTCTGACGCATGCGCATGCACACACAGGAGACACACATCTTTGCCGTCAATTGCAAGTTTTTGATATTAGTTAGATTGTTCTGTTCTAAATTCTAATATGCATTTCTATATGTTAAATTCCCACAGAAGGGATCAAATAATCAGCTGTTCTGGGTGATGAAGCGCAATTTCCGTATTCCATTGGAGGAAGAACTAAGAAGAATGGTGACGCCGGAGAATGTGAGTTTATATGTGACATTTACCTGTAATGCTTCCTACTTCATCAGTGGAAAATTGCATTTATGCTTATTGAGTATTGTCTAAACTCTGAAGCTCTATATGATTTAGTACCGAAGCATGTCATTCATAATGGATTGCTGGATTAATGGAAATTTATCGTCTTTAATGATTCCTTCTTTTAGTCTTTATGTTGTTGATAGCAATTTTAATTGAAATCTACATTGTTTGTTGACTTGTGATTCTGCTCTTTGCAAAGCTATGCAGTATAGTTAAGGAATATGAGCTCCTTCATTAGTTCTCTTTTTGTCTGCTAAATGACAGCAGCTTACAATTAGTGATGCGCACCAGGCTGCAACCAATAAAAATAAATCAGATGTTCAATCCAATCCAAATAATCTGGATTGTTGTAGATTCAAACTCAATATGACTCCTATACAATCATTAATTTTAATTTTTTTTTTTTGAAACTGGAAACTATTATTAATAATAATAAACAATCATTAATTTTAATTATTGTTTACCTAATCAAACATGCTCTTATGTGTGACAATATTAGTCTTTTAAGTTTGGGAAGTTTACTATGAGAATTTTTTATATTTATAGCATGTAACATATGGGGACCATTCTTATAGACCTACTTCATATCCCAAATCTATGCAATGACCAGATGACAAATTGCTTGTGAATTTCATTGCTTTGCTCTTATTTCAAGCATGCTCATGTTTCAATCCCCCACTATCTCCCACCTACTAACCTTTATAGTTGCACCTTCATCATTCAATGGATTTGATGGAGTGGAGGATGATGAAATATGATAACCTTGAATGGCAAATTGCATGGAGTGGAATTACAGAATTAGGCTGGGTTATTTCATCAATTACTGTCTTTTGTATGTAGGTCGGTATACATCTCTCACCTACTGACAAATTGCTTGTGAGTGTGCATTCCAGCTAATGTCCATAACAGGGAACTTGATTTATGGATACATCTCATCTCTTTGAATGTTAATACAAATTGTTTCTTTTCAAAAAAAAAAAAAAAAAAAAAAAAAAACCGAAAAAAAAAGTAAACATAGCCTCATAATATGGTAATATTGGAGCCAAACTATCTGTATATGATAGTAACTTGGTTAATTTTCTGTGTCACTATTATATAATAGTTTCTTCTCGACGAGCCAACTATCTGTATACCTTGCTTTTTGCCCTAAGCTTGTCCAAGTAAGCTTCTTGGTACTTTTAAGTTATGCCTTAATTGCCATTATGACAACAATAATTTAAATATTGTTTCCAAATATAAAAAATTCAATTATTGTGACCTGTTTATTGTCCAATGAAGTTCTTTCTTTTCAAGTTATTTTTTACATTTCCTGAAAGCAAACTTGGCTGTTTTGCCAGCTAGTTTGAAACTCTTATCTTGAACCTGACAGAAATGTTCTACGCATATTCTTTTTATACTTGTACATGAAATCTTAATCCTTTATTGTCACTAGGTATGTATGTACGAAAGCATGCAAACTGGCCTTTACAGGCTAAAACGTTTGGGAATTAGCAAGCTAACACAGCCTTCTGGGCTTTCTTCTGCAATGAATCAACTTCCTGATGAAGCTATAGCTCTTGCTGCTGCATCACATATTGAGAGGGAACTGCAGATAACTCCTTGGAATCTTACTAGCAATTTTGTTGCCTGTACAAGTCAGGTAAATTGGTGGTGCTTCTGTTCTATTTTATGCTAACTGGAGAAGTTGATGCATTACAGTTATGCTACAAGCAATAGTCTTAATTTTTTCGTCTGCCTCTTCATCATGATCAACTGTAACTTAGTTTCTTCATATGCTTCTTCATCATCGTTAACTCTAATAGGCAACTCTTTCTAACTGGTACACCTAATGGTCTTTGCTTTATGCATCCAGACCAACTTAAATGATTATCACTCATTTATCTTCAGTCAAAGCTACTCCAACCATTTCTATGTTGTTTTCTAACTCTGTTTTTCAATATTTATATCTTAATTAACAAAGTTTTTTGAGTTTCTGAGTGGTTGTTGAATTGGAGTAGCTGTATAGGTGTAGGCAGAGTAGGGTTGTCGGGTAGGGTCTGTGTTTCTTGATGGATATCTCCCTCATTTTATTTTGATCATCAACCTAGATGATCTGTGTATGTAATTATTGCAAACTTCATTAAAATAGTATAAGTATCCCCTTGTTGCTTCTAAAAAAAAAAAAGGAGTGTATCTTAACATTCTAATACTTTTACATGTTTTCAATTTTTAATGTCCAACATTTATTTATGCAGTGTGGTTTACAAAATGTATTTTCAAGTTTAACTGAATGCGTCAACTGTAAAACACTCTAGAAACACTTAATCCACCGTGTTTGAATTCTATGGCTCTCAATTTGCATGTTCTCCTATGTCTCCCCTCTATTGACTATTGAGCTTAAAAACCTATAGCTTTCACTCCTTATTATCTTTTGACTTTAATTTTTACTATTTCTCCCTTTATATTTCTTCTTCCATTTGAATTGAAGATATAATATTATGTATTTGATTAATATAATAATAATAATAATAATAATTACTATAATAATAATAATAATAATAATAATGATAATAATAATGATAATGATAATTTTGACCCTCTAGATTCTAATGTATGACTCTCACTCCAAACATTTAATTTGAAATTTACTCTATTTAGTTTTGTTACAAGGACGAATTATAGTAATTTGTTTCAACCCAAGGCATAAACAAAGACAAGGACTCGAAAGGAATTCTCAAAGAAAAAAAAAAAAGGAAAAAGAAGTATTTGTTAGTAGGGTCTAACTTAAAGGTGCATTCCCCATGTTAGCTTGCTAGAGGGTTGTCATCTCTTGGTTCATGATTGGGTATTTTGGCCTTGCGATCCTTCCAACATTCTCCAGTAAATCCTTTCACAAATTCCTCCATGATATCCAATATTGCCTCCTTCCCATCAGTGTCATCAAGGTTTGAAAATTTGTAGATTTTTAGCAAATTTCGTCGAATTAAATCCAAAAATTGGGAAATCAAAGCTAAGTGCACAAGTGATTTAAAAAAAAACAAAAATTAGTTGAAAATTTTGAAAAAAAAAAAAGAATTCCTCCTAAAGGCAAAGTTTCGATGATTTTTTTAGAGAAAACACAAGTTGTAAAAAAACATCATACGGAAGAATCTCTATGGTGCTCAAAGATTCTTCCGTAAATTACAGAGATCTAAAAAAAATGAAAAAAAAAACTCCGTAAAAGAAAAGGATTGGAGATAGATTTGTGCACTTTGCATAGAGAGAACCGAGAAGAACAAGCTTGTGAGATGAGGCTTCTACCATAGGTGTTGTGACTTGGAGAAGTTGAGAGAAGGTATGACCCTGTCTCATCATAGTCTTAGTCCCATAGAGAAGATCTAGGATTTCTCTTCTATTGTTGAGACTTGCAGCAAACCAAGAACAACCAGGCAACGAGGCAACAAGCTAGGTTTTCTTTTGGATGGCAATGAGGGTTTGTCATTCTCTTTTCTTTCTTTTTTTTTTAAGTTTTAAAATTAATTATCTAGAAAACGACCTTCAACTGAAGAAATAAATAAATAAAAATAAAAATTTGACATTTTTAAAGAAAATATGTTTAGAAAAAGTTTAATAAATTGAAACTATTTTAAAATTACAAAAATAAAAAAGTAGGATATATTTTTATTATATAAATTTATGTAATGTGGTAATATTCTAATATATTAATTTATTAACATAGTATATATATATATATACTATGTACTAATATATTGAGACACACGTACACATATATAGTAATGTACTAATTTTACTATATTATACTAACATACTAACATTATTATATTATATTAGTATTCTAACATATACATTTATGCGTACATACATATATACATACATAGACATAGACACAGACACACACACACACATTTATATATATATATATATATATGTTAAAATCAAGTATAAATATAAAAGGTTGAAACATGCATTTTTAACATTAACAATGTTTAATACATATTACACACACACACACACATATGTATGTAATATGTATTAAACATTGTTAATGTTAAAAATGCATGTTTCGACCTTTTATATTTATACTTGATTTTAACATTTATATAGAATTTCTCTAAATTGGTAAATTTTTGACAAAAATTTCTAGAACTTCTCAAACTTCTCCAAATTAATTCTAATTTTTGAAGATCAAAGTTTGAGATGAAGTCGAAGTTTTGAACCTTGAGTGCCATTAAGTTTTCTTCCAAAACAAAGTGAACAAGAAAAAATGCATTAAACGTTGTTAATGTAAAAAATGCATGTTTTGACCTTTTATATTTATACTTGATTTTATCATTTCTAATATTAGTTATGTATATTTCAGCATTTATAGAGAATTTCTCTAAATTGGTGAATTTTTATAAAAATTCCTAGAACTTCTCAAACTTCTCTAAATTAATTCTAATTTTTGAAGATTGAAGTTTGAGGCGAAGTTTGAGACGAAGTCGAAGTTTTGAACTTTGAGTGCCACTAAGTTTTCTTCCAAAACAAAGAGAAAAAGAAAAATACCATTATATTTGGAAGCACTTGTACGTACAAAAGTCAAATTTTTGGGATGGTAATTACTCTTGGGAAGCTGAATAATGTGATATCTTACAATTTAGGCTCCTGAATATTTACATTTCCGTATCTGGATGCTAACTTTGCAGAAAGGCTTGAGTTCACTTTTTCACATTAGTAGCAAGTATCATTCATACAAGATCTGGTCTAAGGATGATCTCACTCTCTTGTCTTGTAATTGGAGGAAGATGGCGCATAAGTAATTAACATATTTCCTACATGGATAGTACATAGCCAATATGATGAGATCATTGGAAGGTGGTCTTGCTGTGTTGTGGTAGTTATGAAGGAAAGAAATAGGAGAGTCTTTGATGGAAGAGAGTTTATTCAGGATGACTGGGGAGAGATTGCATTTGCAATTAATGATTTTGTGAGGGGATGGAACAATTTTGAGAATCGTCGGGTGGGATCTAAGGACATCTTGTTTTCTATTTATGCTGTCCTTGTATTTGCTAAGTGTATTATTTATATCATTTTCTAGTTTCGTCTTTAAAAAAATGTTGTCCAATATAAATATTGAAGGAGGACATTTAATATTCTTTTTGATTGTATTGTATCGTACAATCAAAAAAAAAAAGTCTTTTTGATTGTATCGTAAATTGCAAATATTTTAATCTTGATCATACTTATTTATTGAAAAATTCGTCAAACAAGAGACAGTATTTCTTACATTTCATCTATTTCCATTATAACAATAAAAATTGTTCACAGACTAAGCATTTAAGCATAAGACTAAGCATCTAAGCACAGACTAAGCATTTAAGCATGAGATGGAGGATATTTAATTGGTTGAAGAAAAGAAAAGGAAAACTAGTTGGAAAATTCATAAAACAAGTGATAAGTTTCTTATATTTCATCTATTTATCATAACAACCAAAATTGTCAACACTCTAAGCATTTAAGCATTAGAACAAGGATATTTAGTTGGTTCAAGGAAAAAAAGAAAGAAAGAAAGAAAAAGGAAGTTGTATAGTATCTTCTTAGCTGTCTGAAGTTTGTTTTATTTGATTATACTGCTTTTATTCCCTGCATCATTAATTTATCATATAT